>KI628743.1:0-32522 GCA_000503235.1 Sclerotinia borealis F-4128
TTGTGATGCGGTACAGCTTGTGGTCAAAACCTTGATTATCTTAAAGTACATGCTAATTAACTACCATGTATCTATATTATATCCTAGCCTTATTAATTCTTACAACAACACAATTGTAACTGTAATATCTAATCTTTTGTGGAGTTCGATTACTCCATGGTTATATTTCATATTATGTTGCAGTACAAGAGTACTTTTCAACATTCCTCAAAATTCAGGCTTATACTCAAACAATGAATACAAAATACCGGATAGTTTAATTATTTCGTGAGGATATCCATTGTTTGTTTTATTCCTAGAATCCATGTAACATATAGTCACTTTGTATCAATTATATCTTTGCGAATGAAATACCATCTAATAGCAATGTACTTTGCCTTACTATAAAACTTGTTTTCATTTATCCACCCAACATCACTTTCATTATCACAATAAAAAATAGGAATAAAGGATTCAATTTCCAACCGCTCATTCAAGTCTGTAACTAGTTTCTTTATCCACGCTAGCTCTTTTGCTCCTTTATTAGCAACAATAATCTCAGCCTCCATTGTACAAAATGAAATGAATTTCTACTTTGTGGAAGACCAAACTATTGCGCCTTTATACCTCATAATAACAACTCCTTGAACTGACTTTTTATTGTGTGTCGAGTCCCATATCGAATCTATGAATGCATTATACTCATGAGCTCGTTGATTGGACTTGTTCGAGTAGACGATTCCAACATTAGTAGTATTCGCAAGGTACTGTAGTAGATGCTTGGCCAAAATCAGATGTTGCTCTCCTGGAGCATGCATAACTCGTGCTAATTGACTTATAACATAGGAAATATCGGGACGAGTACAGTTCGCTAGGTATATCGTAGATCCTACAATTTGCAGATAGAGGTTTTTGTTGTCTGCTCCGAGTAGTTCAGGATCTTCTGCATTCCTAATGGATGTTCCCGCTGGTAAGGGTAGATCCTTTTTCTTGGATCTATCAATTTGGAATCGTCCAAGTACCTTCTTGACGTAATTAGCTTGATGAATTTTTAGAGAGCGTCGTTGGCGATTTCGTTCAATTTGAATGCCGAGAAAGAGTTCTGTAGGTTCCAAATCCTTGCATTTCCATCTTTCTCCAACCTTCTTTTTGATCTGATCAATCTTGTCACGTTTTCTAACAATCAGTAGATCATCCATATATAAAAGAATACAGATTCCTTGTCTAATAAAGAGATTTGGATCTGCAGAAGATACAACTAATCCCAGTTTCTTGAAGAACTTTTTCACAGCTAGCCACCAAACGGAGTTTGTTTCAATCCGTAAAGTGATTTCTTTAGTTTCAGGTAGACTCTGGCTTTTCGAGGATCTTTCTTGAACATATCCTTTATCTCTGGGAAGACCTTTTCAAAGTATTGTGGAATTTCTATTAGTATTTCTGCATCGGTAAGATCTTCAGTCAGAAAGGCAGTATCAACATCTATATTATTGATTTCAAGGTCCTCAGCCGCAGCTTTTGCAAGTAGTGTACGTAGTGTGGAATTTTTGTTGACTCCAGCAAAAATTTCACCAAAGTCTATGCCATACCGTTGCATATATCCTTTGATAACTAATCTTGCTTTCCGTCTAGCAAGACGTCCAAGACGATCAAGTTTATTCCTTATGATCCATTTAGAACCTAGTAACTTCTTGCTTTTTGGAACCTTTTCCTGTATGATTTCGAAAGTGCCATTTGTTTTAAGACTGGTTAATTCAGATTTTATTGCTTCCAACCATACTTGAGCGTTCTCTTGCATAGCGTCTTCTAGTTCAACTGCTTCGAAAAGAACTATTGGATCATTGTATTGAGTAGAATCTTCAGAATCTATAATCACAACTTTTATAGCTTTTACTTGCTATACAATTTGATCATTGAATATCTTCCTTAACTGGCGCTTGCAACTGGCATTCAATGAACTTTTGACTGTGTTTTCATTTATCTCTAGTGGAACATCCTGTTCCACTGAGTTTTGTAAAACATCCTGTTCTATTGAGTCTTGTAGAATATCCTGTTCTATTAAATCTTCCTGTAATGCATCCCGTGCTGACAGGTTGGCTATAGAGCCCTTTATCCTTACTTTCCTAGATCTCCCAACCGGTCTTCTTCAAGGATCTCTTGAAGGGTCTTTTTTCTTTGTGACAGGTATTTTGATCAATGCTTTCGGTTCAGTGTTCTTTTGGTCTAGGTCTTCTCTGAATGGAAATCTGTATTCGTTGAAATTAGCATCTGTTGTCTTGATTATCTTTCTGGAATTGAGATTTAGAAAATTGTAGATATACTGGCCATCCATGCTAATAAATATATAATTTCCTGAAAGTATGCGAGATTCAAACTTTTTCGTAAGTTTCCCTGGTTGCTGAGGGTTTAGTGGAAAGGCTTTACAGCCGAAAACCCTTAACTTAGTGAAATCCGGTTGTTTGCTGTAATATGCCTCAAATGGTGTAGTAGCAGGAGATAGCAGTCCAGCTTCTCCAAATGGCAGTGACTTAGTTGGTGCTCTGTTAATGAGATATACTGCATGTCTGGTAGTTATTTACCATTGCATTTCAGGCATTCCGGCTTGTGCTAAGAGATTCCTTAACCTGGCACTGACATCTTGAATCTTCTTCTCTGCTACTCCATTCATGGAGTGTTTTCCAGGGGGAGAAGGTTCGAACTGTAGTCCTAAGTTCTTAATTTCTGCTTGAAAGACTGTGCCGAACTCTCCTTTTCCGTTATCTGCATGTATAACGACCACTTTGCAACCCGTCTCTCTCTCAACTTCAGCAATTAGATTCATCAGAATTGGTACAACTGTAACAGCTGATTTATCCGGAATATAGCGTATCCAAACAACCCTAGTAGCATCGTTGACAATGATTATGAAGTATCTGTTTCCGTTCACTGATTTTTCAAGTATACCGGATAAGTCACAGTGTAGTCGTCTAACTTTCGTAGGTGTGCGAACGATAGTATGATTGTTGAATTGTTCCTTCATTCGTCCAGCGAGACATGGTTCACAAGCTCTTTAACCCTTCGCTTTAACTCTCTTCGCGAATTTTAGATCTGTCGATGCCTTTTTAAGCTTGTCCATTTGATCATAATTAAGATGACCAAGACGACGATGTGCTAGTTCTGCATTGGTTTCCTTGACGTCGTCTTCTTCTCCTTTGTCGAGTGATATGTTTGCTATATCGAATATCGAGACGTGTTTGTAGATAGGCTGCGCAACGGGTATCCGCGGGTCCTCCGTTTGCGGGGCGGATAATAGAAAAATCTGAATGGGGACCCGTTGGGTATCCGCTGCAAATACTCCGCAAATACTCCGCAGATATAAAATTTATAATATTAGTATAATTATAAAAATATATTAGTTTTTATATTAATCTTTATATTAATTACATTAATATTATAAAAATTAATAAATTTGCAGAGTATTTGCGGGGCGGATAATTTTGAAAGCTCAACGGGTCCCCCGCGGGTCTAAAATATCATCAACGGGTCCCCACGGGTAGCGGAGTATTTCTGCGCAGCCTATTTGTAGATGTAGGTTCCTTTTGTACGTTTCACTGCGAATTGGAGTTGACTGTACTTCCAGCAGGATCCTGATTCTCCTTCAAAGATCACTTTACTTCCTGAGTTCGCCAATAGACCAACTGAGATCAATTGAGTAGATCTGAAGTCTTTAACATACCAGATATCTTCAAGTACTAGACGACCTATCTTTGCTTTGCCGAATCTAGTACTTATAGTACAGGTATTGTCGGCAATCTTCACCTTTCTTGGTTCTTTCCAGTACTGAAAATGTTCGAGGTTTTCTAATATGCCGGTAAAGTGATTTGAGGCTCCAGAGTTAAGAATCCAGGTGTCGGCATTTGTGTCAACTGCACGCATAGCAATCCCAGAATAGATGGTACCGTTGTATTGATCTCCTATAGCCATGCTAGCTTATCCTTCATCTTCATCATCCTTTCCTTTGTCTCCCTTGCTACCCTTGCCACCTTGAGCGTCCTTCCTAGCTTTCAAGAAAGAACAACAATATTTCATGAAATGACCTTTCTTGAGACAGAATCTACACTGATCCTTCGAGACCTTTTCGACTCGTCCTCCTGAAGTACCGCCTGAATCACCTCCAGTTCCACCGTTTCCACCACGTCCTTTGCCACGACCTCGTCCGCCTCGTCCGCCTCGATTTCCACCACGTCCTCTGCCCCCTATGCCAGCGTAATTAGCTGTAGCAGCATACGGCTTCTCAGCAATCGTTAGGGTGACCATCGCCTCCTGGAGTGTTTGATTAGAGTTGATGGCGAAGTTCCTCCGAGTTTGCCAGCTCTCCGTCTCTGGAATCTTGTTCATAAGTTGCGCATAAACCTCTTCGTCGCTGATAGCTCTATCACTAGTAGAGGTCTTGCTTTGATAATTAAGAAGGCGTTCAAGGAATTGACGTAGAGTTTGTGTCTTTGGGTCGAAGTCTTCGAGGTGAAACTGCTTTCGGATTTCGGCGATATATTGCGGATGAATTGTATAGTTATGTTCCTTAAGTCGATTCCACATACCAACTACATCATATGTAGCAAGAAAAGGAACAAGAGAGGAACGGTAAACAGAGTTGACTGCAGAGTTGACTGCAGGGTTGATGATAGAAATGGCGTATCCACGCTTTTTCTTGAAAGAATTCATCTCTGCAACATAAGTTATGTCAAGAGCATCGACAGGTCCAACTTCATCTCCTTGTACAATAGCTAGAGCCTCAGCAGCAGCTAATGCACCTAGGCATGATTCATAGAACTCATTCCAGTTGTCGCCCTTGAAGATGACGACAGTACCCCATCTTGTATTTGATACGGATGGAGTTTCGGAGGGATTTGATGGTGCCATATTTAAATGCCAGCCGGGCTGGGGAATAAACAAAGGGCTTTATTCTGAAATAAACAAAGGGGGGTTCTAGTTTATTATGTTGATCGATATTGCAAGTTGCTAGTAGAGATATCGACAACACGGGCTTCATAACCTGTGAGAAGTGCAGGATGCAGATTATATTAAGAGAGATAATCTAAGCTATACTACTGTGCGTATATGATAACAGAGAATACACTAGAGATAAGTATAAGCGAGATAGCCCTATATACCCGATGTATATGCGTACGTACGACCTTCTAACAACTATAATGAACTAGAATATCATTTATATTTTAATTACTTAATTATATAATATTTAGAACGTCAAACATATAAATTTGAATAAAAGAAAGTATAGAATTCATGATGTTTATGATGTTGTTTATGTTATAGTAACCAGTCGTGACATACTATAACATTTGAAATATTGATATGCAACTGAGTATCTACTAACAACTATCCGTTGATATTTCACTGCGTTGGTATGTTGAATACCTTGTCCCAGTCTCAGACACCTCTTTCCTTCAACCTTACATGCAAAGCTTTAGGTTCAAACACAAGATACGCCCGCTGATCAGTCCAGTTCCAGTCATCCTTGTCCACCAATTCCATTTCAAAATTCCATAACATTCTGGCAAGTGTTACGCGGGCTTGCGCCAAGAATGTTCTAGTGTCGACCATCAGCATGTCTAATCGTGTATGTTGAGTTAGGTGAATGATCATACTTTCCGCCCATACAGTTTCGTGGACCGGCTGAGAAAGGCTTGAATGCTTCCCTTTGATCCCTTGCAAATCGAAGATCATACAAGGGGTGAGATTCTGGCAGGAAACGTTCGGGATGGAAGACCTTTGGCTCGAAGAAGTTTATAGGCGAGGTCTGAGCTGTTTGCATTGCCACGCCGATTACGCTCTGTAATAATGTCAGCTATGATCAATAAGGAGGCATTGACGTATATTACTCCACCGGGTACCCATTGGCCCGCGATAGCTGCACCTTCAGGAGGAACATTCCTAGGCAAATGGATTGGCGTAGGATGATGAATTCTCAGCGTCTCATTGATGACTGCTTCCAAATAAGGCAACTCCGTCGTCGACTGTACATTGATGTCCTTTTCTCTAGAGTAATGCGACCTCACCTCTTCAGTGAGTATCCTCATCGTTTCCGGATATCTCATCAAGAAATAGCACGCAGTTGCCAGTGCTACCGTAGGTAATTGGCATCCCGCGATCACAATCGCAAGCCCATTAGTATTCAATTCCTTTCTCGTTATCCCCTTTCCACCTTCCGACTCATTCACATTCCCGATAATCGGGCTGACAAAATCAGATCTTTCGAATCCAAGGTCTCCCATCTCTAGCCTATTGGTGATTCTATCTGTCGCAAGCTTCCAATTTTGTGCTCGCATTTTCGCGGTTAGTCGCAGGAATATCCAACCGAAGATGACTTCCATAGGATGAAATCTTTGAATACTATTTCTCACAGATCCAAACTTGGCACCGAGAAAAAAGCCCAAGATCCAAGAGTGCTCGTTTTCGCCTTCAAGACCGTGGAAAGATTCTCCGAACATTAAATCAGCATATACATCCAGTGATAAATATCCAAAGAATTTCGCCAGGTCGACTTCATCGGAAGGGCTTTTTGCCGTCTCACGTCTCAACCTTTGAAGCAATAGCTCTATATACCCTTCAATGATCTTGCTTTGCTCTCGGAGTGCTTTGTCGGAAAAAGCATTGGCGAAATTCCTCCGGATGCGAACGTGCGTATCACCAGTTGCCGTGAACAAAGACTCTGCGCCGTTCATAGGAGGAGTCATGCTGAATGGATCTTTCGTCATTTGAGGCCTCCTGGTGTAGACATCCTTCCATGCCTCTGGAGAAATGGTGGTTAGCTCGTCCGGAGCAATTCGAACCACGGGACCATATTTTTCGTGAAGCTTATCGAGATATTTGTAGGTGGTTCCAAGAATCACATATCGTATCAGAGGTAGTCTAGAGATAGCCAGACGTTTTGGACCCGGGAATTTGGACAGCGGTGAGAAATAGAGATTGTAGATTGCAAATACGACATAATACTAAAATTCGTTACTTTCACGACGGTTGTTCGACAGAGATGGAATGCTTACAAAAACAAACAAAAATACTGCGAATACTATTATTTCGTTGGTACTTGGCAGCAAGCTCATCGACGACATGATTAATGAATCAAAGGGAAAAGAACTTCAGATCCTCGACTACAAAAAAACCGTCGAGAAAATGCCTACATGAAGGACAACACAGCCTACGCAACACTCCTTCGGGTCAATACCAGACCGATGCTTTCAGGATTATCGACCACTAAATTAATCCTATTCCAAGACAGTGGAGATAAAATAACCCAGGATTAGAGCATCGTGTCTTGATGCACGGGGGTACTATAGTTACACATTATAGCTGCAACCTCGAAGGAGGTGTAACCCTCACACAACGTCGCACTAGCGGCGGTCGGTAAGGTATGTGGATACTAATGTGCCGGATAATACCAACTCGGCTGCATGCTGTGTCTTTTAACATCATCGGAAATCATGCACCTCTACCTCAGTTTTGATTTCTAGCTTGTCACTATCGACTCAGCTGTACCCTTCAGCTGTTTCACGGTAGGTTTCCAGCAAGAACAAGCAAGCCATCGTACATCCAATAGCTAGGCATTGAAAGGGGCATCTATCAACCCTTTGTCGGGGTAGAGCCAGTCATATGGTGGAATTAAATGAGTTGAGTTACACCGAGTTACATCTCGGTCAACCCCCCGTGAAACACTTGATTGCTGGCCCTGAAGATCGGGATTGTGATATGACGCAAGCGTGTTATCAGGGATTTCTATTGGTATGCTTTCAAGGTCTATGGGATGTGTTTCACCCTTCGGACTTGTTTCCAAGACCTTACTTGCGCTAATCCATAATTTTATCCTGCAAGTCGTATTGCCATATACATTGGCCGGCCGTGGAAATGATGTGCAAGTCCTCAGCTGGTCGGATCAAAGGTTAAGTCCGATGGATTAAAATTGACCTGCGACAATATGTAGACCAACTATTCACTGTCTAGTTGTCCAGAGATGAAGTTGAATAACTCATCTATTGGAGAACTGTAGAAAGATCAGACATGAGACGGCAACCTTTAATGCTGTCTCTCTGATTTCAGAATGATTGTGAGTAAATCCAGATTTAAGTTGTATAGTCGGAGTATAGATCTAGGATGGGATGCAATCGGAGTTTCCGGTTCTGTTATACGGTATCTCGAAGTTGGACGATGGAGTACCAAATGTAATCATCGGATTTGAGCGGTCATTAACCATATTGATGATGATGGTATCGCACAATTGCATCAATGTATACGCGCCAGTGTGCGCATTTATGGTGTTAATTATTAGTTTATGCAAAGTGGCATCCACAATACCCTCAATTCCATTTTCAATTCATGCTGCATATGCATCTCATTCTATTAGAAAGCCGAGTGTGGTTAAAAGGAATACAAGATGTCAGCACTATCTGCAGTAGCAGTATGCATCATAATCGTTGCTGTGGTCTTCACAATAACATTTGTCGTCTTCTATAGTAAGTTCCACCTACCAACTGCGATAGCATTCCCTAATCAACTTCAAAGTCAATAGAGAAGACGTGAGCCTTTTCATACTTTACCACTTCCAGAAGTTTCGTCTTAGACATATCACACCAAGACCAAGAATTACTGGTATTTCACCAACTACTCAATCATCAAGAACAATGGAGAAAATTGACACCCATCACCATATGATTCCACCCATTTACCTTGACCGTATGCATATGCCCAATTACCCCTCACAGGATTTCTCTTTGGTAGCTTTCGCTTCATATTTCCCATGCAGCTCTGACCACTATTACCAGATATCAAACAGCAACCAAAAGCACCCGGTGGCTTAATATTTCCTTCGTGGTCCCCACAAATCTCTCTCGATTTCATGACCCGAAATGGTATATCTACCTCGATATTATCATTTGCTCATACCGCCCTCACCGATGCTTCCCTCTGCCAACAAATAAACATCTATGCCCACAATTTGCGTCTCCAATATCCCACTAAATTCGGTTTCTTCGCCACTATTCCCGCGATAACCGAATCTTCTCTCCCGGACGTACTCTCCAGCATCAAGTTTTGCTACGAAGAGCTCAATCCTGAAGGTGTCACACTTCTGACTAGCTACGATGGAAGATACCTCGGACACGCATCATTTCGTCCTATTTGGGAAGAATTGAATCGGGTCAACGCAGTGATATTCATTCACCCTATTGCCAATTCATCCTCCCCGTCACCTCCAATTCACGCCTCATTAATACCTCCTATTATAGACTTCACTCATGAAACAACCCGCACAGCCTGCTCACTCATATATTCCAATACCTTATCCTCTTACCCTGATCTCAAAATCATTCTTTCACACGCAGGCGGCACCCTTCCCTACATCAGCACACGCGTAGCTAACTTGACTTATGACGCTTCTCTCAGTGTCAAAACGCCCGAGCACTTCATGCGGGAAGCTAAAAGCTTTTATACAGACATGGCAGCGAGCAGTTATAGCGGACCTCTGGAATATATAGAGGGGTGGTTGGGGCCAGGTAAAACCACATATGGGAGTGATTTTCCGTTTATCAGGGAGAAGACTACGGTGAAGGAGTTGGGATTTCTGGACGGATGGATGCATAAGAATGGAGAAGAAGGAAAGGCTGTGATGAGAGGAACGGCATTGAATTTATTCCCAAGGCTGAAGGATCAGATTGAGCAGGCTCGGGTTACTAAAAAAGAAACATTGGCTGAAAATGTTACCACCGGCAGTGGTGAAAATGGCATCATTGGAGAGCGAAATGTTTGATCGGAAGAGACTCGAAGTACTGCAAGTGTAGAGAAATTAGATGGAGGGAAATGATCGACCTATCAAATATGTCCTGGTTTGGTCACCAGTACCATTGCTATTCAGAATGACTTGATTACAGTCCACATTGAGTTTCTTGGCTGTTATCTAAATCTAGTTGAAAAATTCGGTCATTTTCAATCCGATAGTGGGACATAGACGTTATGTGAGAAACGTTTAATACCACCACAACAAATCTACCATGTCAATTGATGGGCATAATTTGAAGGAGGCCCGTGTTGATATAAAACTCAATCAAAACTCATAAAAGCTTGGGGAGATCTTCATGAACGCAACACAAGTATTGGAAATATAATATGCGAAGTCAAATTGAAAGACAAACAACAAATCCGCATGAATTAATGGGGAGAGCTGAAAGATTTTGATGTTTAGACCGACGTTTGGGCAATGTCACAAATCATGCTAAGCTCTAAAGTCCAAAGGAAGCCTCGAAATAGTTCTGGGGCAAATATGGGTGATGCTGGGGGCCACCTAAGCTATCGGTTCTGCCACTTGCAGATCCTGAACTGGAGCCATGAGATTCAGGTCTTAAACCACCCGAGTTGCGGTGCAACTGTACACAACATCTAGACCCCCCATTAAGCCCCCATGCCCCACGCTTTCAGATATTTCAGATATTTCAAATATTTCCCATATTTTCGCACCACGTGCTACATCGTCACATGTCTCATATAATTTACAACAATGTACCAAATACAAATATCAACCTTAGATATGAGACTCTGACTCTCGGAAGATGCCTGTACATATTGTACCCAAGACAACTAACTACTCGAGTCACCTCTTCGGGTGCATATTGCATATCAAATCGATAAATATACTTGCGATAGATAAGGCTATAAGGTGAACATGCTTGAAAGGCAGGATCTTGGAGAATAAATATCCAGTGGATGATGAATATGCAGCATTCCGCCATTGGGTCTGTACAATGTGATAACAAAGTTGCAGTCAATTACATGTCATATTTCGATCCCAGATCTCATGAGATGCGGCTTGGCGATTTAAAGCCTAATGTTTGACACGATTTTGTACATTCTACACCGAGCTGCTTGTAAATGTTGAAGTGGTATGAGGAAGAAACCCGAAGGTCACTATGGATATGCACGCCGTTGTTCACTTATAAGGCGTATCAACCCATATGGCAAATCCGACAATTGGGGTGGTGGCGCTGCTGAAAGTCTCGAGTCTGTCGTAGTCTGCTGTGTCGGACAAAAGAAGCGCAGCATTGAACTCATTGGTTGAGTGTGGGGGTACTAGTGGGTTTAGAGACAAACAATAATGATGGTAACTTGCAAGAGTCGGAGAGTTCCTTTTCCGGGAGGCACCTCGATAATGGTAATGGTAAGTATCTCCAGACGTTATCAATGCCGTAACATCCAATCACCAACTTCTGTCATGGAATACAACCGGACTGTTCTAGGCGATTATTCAAGATATCTTTGCATGGTGATTCCGACATACCGGCGTTTCGAGCAGAGAATGCTGTGGCGCTGTGATCCATTGACAAAGAATAATTGTTGGTTGTGGTTCGAAGTTTTTTAGGGGCCGCCGGAGCACAGGATTCTGTACTCTGTACTTCACGGGATAATGCGGCTCCTACCAGAGAACTGTGCAATTGAAGCCATTAACAAGATGTACATGGACGCCTAGGGAGCTCGAGTTGGCTGAAGATCCTGCAGAGAGCTCCGAATTAGTCCATGGAAATCAATTATTTAGGAGGTGTTTTGCTTGAGCAATCTCCCATTGTAAGTTGAAGCAAATGCCGAAATTTATACTATGAGACCAAGACAACGTTGCTTGTCGAGACAGATCATATCAAGGTCTTAACGAGGTGTCCGAAAAGATCGAAAATATCTCACCGCCTAATTTCGCGCTGTTCGATTAGAGGTCAATTATACTAGGTTATATTGTCCGAACTCAGAGCGTTCTTTCGCTAATATCGCAAGTGTGTCGCATGCTGAACACGAATACAATACTTTTCAGGGGTTGAGCAGGCGTGATGGTCATTGCAATAGACATATGTTTTCCACAAGGAACTCTTGGCGATTTCGGGGAGATGATAACGGTAGTAACGAAAAAGCTTGTACAGTCAACGCCGAATCTTAGTTCGATATACAACATATGTCGTACTCACATTCCATAGTACATGTAGCCTCTATCCGAACAGAAAACTGTGAATCATCGAGGGAAATTATTCGGTAAGAGGTGCCTCGTGCAAGCTGACGAGAAACCCAAGGATGCAATTAGGCGTCGTAGATTCCTGGTACACATGCCGAGGGCGAAAGAAAAAGTAACCGGGATAAGTTACTCGGTTTTAGAATATTGAAAGGTACGTTAATTTCGTTGAATAATGTGGCTGTCGGAATGGAACTGTGGAAACAAATCTTCCATTGACGGCATGCTTGAGAGAAGTCTGTATCACTGAACCCCGAGATACCTCCAAGTAGTCAGCAATCACGACTTCAAATATATCAAGCTATATGACCGACCATATAGTGTAGTTGAGGTAGAGTGTTAAGTCCCATCCAGTTGACCGATTCATCTCGTCTTTATTATATTTCTGAGGTTCAAACACGATACTCCTACGTACACCATGCTCTCTACCCTCGACGATATGCCATCCGTGGCCATATTTTGCCCACAAAGTAAAGCTCCACAGAAGAGCTATCTCGATCGACTCCATTCTTTTCTTTGCCGAAACCCATTCTTGAAACCCTTTGTTCAAGACATTAAAGATCTCCCGAAGACATGGCAAACATTTGCGAATCAAAGAGAAGACATTGCAGCTCTGAGGCAAGGACCCAGGTATATGCGATACATGTCTGAATGGATGACAACTGGTGAATCGGAGCCTATCGCCAATGCAATGTCCGGGATACTCTCATTGCCACTCTTAGTCATAATTCAGATCGGTCAATATTTTCAGTTTCTTGAACTGAACGGTATCAAACATTTTGAATTTTTGAGTCAGCTTCGGAATGGTGGAGGGATCCAAGGATATTGTGGTGGGCTATTGCCAGCGATGGCAATTGCATGTTCGAAAGATGAAGTGGAACTAGCAAAGTATGCATCCGTAGCAATGCGTATTGCGCTTGGAATAGGCGCTTATGGGGAGTTGGGCGACGATGAAGATATTGCAGGGCCAACAACAATTGTTGTTCGTCTAAAAAACATAGGACAAGGGGAAGAGTTAGTGGAAAGGTTCCCAGGTGTGAGTGGTTTCCATCTCTAGTCCTTGACCCAGGAGACCGAAATAATATATCAGCATCCTAACCACATTCATACTCTAGGCATACATTTCCGCTGTCACCGACCCTAAGACTATAAGCATGGTAGGGTCGGTACCCACACTTGCCAAAGTTCAGGCATATGCTCGCGAGCAAGGCCTACTTGTGCAAGAAATGCATCTTCGGGGAAAAGTGCACAATCCGGAGAATGCAGAGCTCTCAATAGAATTGTGCGATCTCTGCGATAATGTCGACTTTTTGCAACTTCCACAAGCATCTGCGCTTCAGGCGCCAATGAGGTCTAATAAGACAGGAAATTTGGTCGAAAAAGGATCCCTCAGTCACGAAGCTATAGATACAATTTTGGCGTCGAGATGCGAATGGTACACTCTCCTTACACAATTAGCACACGATCTTGAGGATACTGGGCGAAAATCACATGTTTTCGCGACATTTGGTATCGGGGATTGTGTCCCATTGGCACCGTTTCACAAAAAGTTGTTACGTATAACAAAGCTCGACGTCCTCAGTGCCATCAATAAAGCTATACCACCGGTTCCTACCTCACGCGAAGAAACGCATTACTCATTCCCAAGTGATGCTATTGCTGTGGTCGGAGTTTCATGCCGCTTACCAGGTGCAAACAACTTCGAAGAACTTTGGGACCTCATGTCCAAAGGCGCTTCAGTCGCGAAAGAGGTTCCTACCGATCGCTTTGATTTACAACGTAGTTTTAGAGCTTCGCAGGATTGGAAGTTTGCTGGAAAACGGAAGTTCTTTGGTAATTTCCTCGACAATGCGGATGACTTTGATCATGCGTTCTTCCGCACAAATCCACGAGAAGCACAGAACATGGATCCCCAGCAAAGAGTTTTGCTTGAGCTTGCATATGAAGCCATGGAATCAAGTGGTTATTTACGTTCGCACAGGCGTGAGCATAATGATCCTATAGGGTGCTTTATAGGCGCTAGTTTTGTGGAGTATCTCGACAATACCAACTCGAACGCCCCGACCGCCTATACATCAACGGGAACCATCAGGGCATTTCTGTGTGGCAAGATCAGTTATTACTTCGGGTGGAGTGGTCCGGCGGAGGTCATCGATACGGCGTGTTCTTCCTCACTCGTAGCCATTCATCGAGCAGTTCGGGCCATACAAACCGGAGAATGTCCAATGGCTTTGGCTGGTGGGATCAATATTATGACAGGCATCAACAATTACTTGGATCTGGCAAAGGCTGGGTTTCTGAGTCCTACGGGCCAATGTAAACCCTTTTGTGGAACAGCAGATGGCTATTGCAGAGCCGAGGGGGCGGGTTTAGTTGTTTTAAAGTTGCTGAGAGAGGCAGTCGCAGATGGAGACCAGATTCTAGGTGTTATTCCCGGAGCAGCGACAAATCAAGGAGGCTTATCAGCTACAATCACCATTCCTTCATCGCCTGCACAGATCAAATTATATCAGAACATCCTAGATAAAGCCGGCATGAAAGCGGATCAAGTATCCTACATCGAGGCTCATGGTACTGGGACTCAAGCTGGCGACCCACTTGAAGTAGCAAGCATTCGCGAAGTATTTGGAGGATCCAAAAGAACTAATTTTCTGTACTTGGGGTCAATCAAAGGAAATATTGGCCATTGCGAGACCGGAGCTGGAGTGGCTGGTCTAGTGAAGATACTTGCAATGATCAACAAGGGCATCATTCCGCCTCTTGCGAGTCACAAGGACCTTAATCCAAAGATCCCAGCTTTGGGACCGGATAGAATGGCAATCAACACAGAGGCTATACCATGGACCGCTCCGTTGCGTGCAGCTTGCGTAAACAGCTATGGAGCTGCAGGAAGCAATGCTGCCATGTTGTTATGTGAAGGTCCACGACAATATATAGAGGCACCAAAAGATATCCTTCATGTCAGCGCAAAGTATCCAATAATCCTAAGCGCCGCAACGAAAGAAAGCCTGCTGAAGTATGCTAAAGTCCTCGGAGATTATCTCCAGGATGCATCGCCTAAGCCTAGCCTTGATGACTTGGCTTTCACATTGAGTGAGCGCAGGCATCATCACAAATTTCGCTGGATCACAACAGAGTCCGATCTCAGCCGGCTCATTCAATCGTTGAGAACAAATATTGCATCCTCTTTTGAGATCCCACAAATACCTAAGCATACTGTGTTAGTGTTTGGCGGTCAAAGCAAGCGCACAGTCGGGCTTGACAAGAACTTATACCAATCGCATCCTCGGCTTCGAGCGTACATAGATAACTGTAACGATCTTGTCACGAATCTCGGATTCTCAGCCATCGTTCCAGCAATATTTCAGTCCGAACCAATCACAGATGTCGTCGCACTTCAATGTGGTACATTTGCAATGCAATATGCGTGCGCGAGATGTTGGATCGATGCTGGACTCAAAGTGGACGCGATAGCAGGCCATAGTTTTGGTGAACTGACTGCCATGACTGTAGCTGGAGTACTATCACTACAAGATGGGCTGAAACTGATTGCTACCCGAGCTTCGTTGATGCAAACAAAGTGGGGCCCAGAGAGGGGAACAATGCTTGCCATTCATGCAAGTAAGGATGTCGTGCAAGACGTCATATCGAGAATGAAGTCAGGACCCAGTGAGTTGGAGATAGCTTGTTATAATGCTCCAACAAGTCACATTGTCGTCGGCCACTCTTCATCAATAATTGAAGCCGAGGACTTGTTGAAAGTCGAATCTCGATTCAAAGGCGTTAAATCTCAACGACTTGATGTAAGCCACGGATTCCACTCTAAGTTTACCGAATCACTTCTTGGTGATATAGATGAGTTGTCAAAAACTTTGACTTTTAACGAAGCAAAGATTCCTCTTGAATGTTGCACCTTGGAGCCGCTAAATCAGATATTACCAGTGCGTCTTTCGCAACATACAAGAGACCCTGTCTACTTCATCAATGCGATTCGAAGGATCGAAGAACGTCTCGGACCGTGTATCTTTCTGGAAGCTGGTATGGATACTCCAGTGATACCAATGATTAAAAGAGCCGTTCAAGAACCGGATAATCATCGCTTCCAAGAGATGAAACTCAGAGATTTACAAGATCCCTTGGCAGTTCTCTCAACTGTCACCACAAATCTTTGGCGTGAAGGTATTTCAGCCTCTTTCTGGAACTTTTTATCGCCACAAGAGGCGGGGTATAAGCAAATTTGGCTTCCACCATATCAGTTCCAACGCACACCACACTGGCTGGCAAACGTAGATAGAGTGATCGAAGCTCAAGAGAAATTCCCTCCAACAGTAGTAACGCCCCTCGAACAAGTCGAAGTACTGGCCCCCAAACAGCTCGTCACCCTACAGGATGGGTCGCTGAAAGATTTCAAGATACACATTGATACCGAACGATTCGCGAAAATTGTGTCGGGCCATGCAGTCAGAAAACAACCATTATGTCCTGCATCTATGTATATGGAGTGCGCAGCAATGGCAATACAAATTGCAGGCGGGGATGTTGAAACAAAGGCAATGCTTTTTGAGAGCCTGGCTTTCCAAGCTCCTCTTGGGGTTGATATGAACCGAGAAGTTTCACTGACACTAGAAGAATGCCCAGAACCACAAACTTGGAACTTTGTAGTCAAGAGTTCGTTGAAGACAGACCCTAGATCCAAGCTGACGATACATGCGAAAGGAAGGATTGGATTGACGGTTCAACCACAACTTTCCACTTATCAGAGACTCATATCTGATCGTGTCAACGAATTAGCCAAGAAGCCTAATACTGAAAAGTTGATGTCCAAACGAGCGTACGGTCTATTTTCGACAGTTGTGCACTATTCGGATTTCTTACACGCCATTTCAAACATTACGATGGATGGAACCCAAGCAATTGCAGAAATCGAGTTGCCGCCTTTTCCTGTTGATGTGCAAGAAAGTACAATTATTCATGTCTGCGACACTATCGCTTTAGATGCTTTCATTCAAGTCGTCGGTTTGCTTATCAATAGCAGCTCTCACTGCTCTTCCGAGGATGTGTATGTTGCTACTGGTGTTGAAAGCACGATCATGTCATCCTCGTCATGCGATTTTACAAATTGCAAATCGTGGACGGTGTATGCTATGTTCACGCCAGTTAGTAGCACCCAAGCCACTGGTGACATCTATGTGTTCACTCGAGATGGTAGGTTGGTAATGACAAGCACCGGTGTCGGATTCACAAAGTTATTGATAACAAAACTCGAGAAAATGCTTGCTGCAGCAAACCCCAAATCATCACAAGAGACAACGTCGGAGAGAAAGCCTGTGCAAACATTGACACTGATTACCACTCCGGGATCGCCTACGGAAAATGATTCGAGAAGTAGTGCTGACGAGTTTGACGATGAAGGACCACCTACACCTACAGACATAATAGCAGGCGCAAACAACCTTAAGAATTTGATTGCATCATATACAGGTTTTTCTGGAATGGAAATTCTTGATGATGCGAATATTGGTGACCTAGGGGTAGACTCATTGGCCGCTGTTGAACTTGCAGAGGAACTGCAAACACAGTTCGGAAAAGAGATTGCAGCCGAGGATCTCATGATGAGCAACTATGCAAGTCTCTCTCAGATCTTTATTTCTGCAACACCAATGAAGAAATTGAAGCCTGCAAAAGCCAAGGCACCAGCTGTGTCCGTTCAACCAGCAAGACAAGTTACTACTAGTAATAACGACAATTCGATGAAAAGGCGACAAGTCCTGCGGATGATCTCCGAAACATGTGGAGCCCCCGTTGACGAAATTCGAGAATCAGCGGCGCTGCAAGATCTTGGTGTTGACTCGCTTTCTGCCGTCGAGTTGAAAAGTGAGCTTGAGGATGTATTCTCTATCGAGATTGACGATGATGATCTCAGTCTAGAGTCCACAGTCAAAGATGTACTGAAATATCTTGGCATTGAAGCAGTCCAACCACAACCAGAGCCTGTAATCACGGTACCAAATACCAATGCCAACCCAAAGCTTCAAAGAGTCTCCTCAAGTGTACCTGTAGTGCTGGCAAATCCCATGGAAACAATCGAAGAATGCCAAGCAGCCTTTGAACCGGCAGCAAAGAAGCTCGGATTTGTCAACTATTGGTCAGAGGTCGCCCCAAAACAAGATGAGTTATGTGTGGCATACATTGCCGAGGCTTTCAGGACACTCCATGTTGACCTATGGAAACTCGGCAGTGGTCAAGAGTTGCCGAATATTGATTATCTCCCCAGACATCATAAAGTCATATATCGATTTATGGAGATGCTTGAGAAAAATGAGACGATTGAAAAGAAAGGTAGCACATTCGTTCGAACCTCCAATAGACTCTCCGAGATAGGTTCGAATGACTTGCTTCAGAACTTACTGCGGCAATATCCTGCGTACGCGGCAGAATTGAGGCTCATAGAGTTGACTGGTCCCAGACTCGCAGATTGTTTGATTGGAAGAACCGATCCGGTCGCGTTGATGTTTGGTAACCCGACAGCCCAGAAGATAATGAGTAACTATTATACTACTTCGCCTATGCTTGGTACGCTTACCGAGCAATTGGTTGACTTCATGAGGCGCATCGCGGCCAATACTACCGGCGAAGGACCAATCAAGATTCTGGAGGTTGGAGCTGGGTTCGGTGGCACTACTACACGTCTTGCAGAAGTCCTACAAGCGGTTGGTCGACCCGTCGAATACACCTTCACAGACATATCTCCCTCGCTTGTCAAAAATGCCAAGGCGAAGTTTGCAAATTATGACTGGATGAATTTTCAGACCTTCAATCTTGAGAAAGATGTTCCAGCAAATATGAAAGGACAATACGACATCGCAATAGGTACAAATTGTGTCCACGCAACCACCAACAAAACTTCTTCAACATGTCATCTGAGGGAAATCTTGAGAAACGATGGCTTCGTTATTCTCTCCGAAGTTACAGAGCTCGTTGACTGGTATGATGTTGTGTATGGACTTCTCGATGGCTGGTGGCTAGGAAATGACGCCGATTATCCACTTCAACCACCGGAATTTTGGATGGATTGTTTCAAGAAAGCCGGATACGCGTCAGCTTCGTATACGCAAGGACCGACACCAGATTCTAACACACAGCGTCTACTCATTGCTTCCAAAAAGCCCCTAGACACTCCAATCCGTGAAAGCAAAACTAATAAAACGTCGAAATTTGGCCAGATAATGGACACAGTGACGTATAAGGTTGTCGATGGTGTTGAGGTACTCGCAGATATCTTCTTGCCGGAAAAGGCTCATTTGAAATCAATGCCTATTGGTAAGGTAATATTGGAACGTATCATAGGGAGTTTCGAGAAGCTGACTGTCGGTTCTAGCATTGATGATTCATGGCGGTGGACACATGACGCTGTCGAGGAAAGCCATTCGTCCAGCCCAAACGTCGTTCCTCCTTGAAAACGACATTCTTCCCGTCAGTCTCGATTATAGATTGTGTCCAGAGGTAGATCTCATCAGTGGACCAATGGTGGATATTCGCGATGCGTATGGTTGGGCCCAAACTAAATTGCAGGGGCTCCTGAGTGAGAGAGGAATCGTGGTAGACTCGACCAAAATTATAGTTATTGGGTGGTCAACGGGAGGTCATTTAGCCATGACAACAGCCTGGACGACAAAAGATGCTGGTTTGAAGCCTCCGCGTGCGATCTTGGCATTTTATAGTCCAACAGATTTCGAATCTGGAGGTGAGTGTTTCGACCTAAAGCTTGAATGATATTATAATAACTGACGTCGACAGACCTAGATATCAGTCGTGGAAATCAATATCCAGGAAGGACGCTCTCTATGGACAAAATTCGAAAGTCTCTCCCTAAATGTCCGGTAAGAAAGACGCCCCTTTTTGATAAACCTACGATAAACTGACATGACCATAGATCACAAATTATGACGCCGAAGGTACCGATTTAACAGGCCTAGGATGGGTTCGTCCAGGAGATCCAAGATCAGAACTTGTTCTGTCCCTTTTCAAAGAAGGGAACGGCCTCAGTCTCATGCTGAATGGGATCTCTGATGATGACTGGCGTAGAAAGCCGGATCCAGAACGCGTCGCGGCCATTAATCCCATGGCACAGCTACGGTCTGGCAAATACACCACACCAACATTCTTGATCCACGGCGAGAACGATGAGATTGTTCCATATTATACCGCGAAGAACTTCGCGACAGCTTTAAGGGAGCATGGGGTACGATGTGGTTTCTTGGGAGTGCCAGGCGTGAAGCATATTCACGACTTGAGTTTGAGGCCGGGCATGGAACAATGGAAGCAAAGTGTTGAGCCAGGCTATAACTTTTTATTTGAAATACTGTCAAGATTGTGAAAGAAGGGAGTACTCGAGTAGAGGTAATTGGATTTAGATAGGATAATTGTTTTTTGAAGTTTCTTTGGGATGCTTCAGATTTAATTGACGGAGTGTTTACGTAAGCATTTGACATCGGCACGGAAATGCATGATTGGGCCGAGTCCGAACTTCTTCCGTGACACGACAATTGATATAAAAACAAAACATTACGCTTTTGACATACGGAAATCTGCAACATTATTGTGGACATAGATACTCACGAAGACGGATATGAGAGCTCCGAGCCGAGAATAATGACCTCCATCGTGGGCTTATACGTTTCGCTGGTCCACGGATATAGGGCATAAAATGACTCTTCCGCGGGCATACACAAGTGCCAGATGGAGGACTGAGAACTACATCAGAGAGAGGTCATGGCATCTCTCACTAGGAGATGTGTGTAATATACTTGCTGCAGCTTCCCCAGAGGAAACTCAGACATAGACACACGGCCCATCACATCGTAACTTACTCTGTTATGCCCCATAACCTTTGGACACAGCAACCTCGGGTACACATCGCGGACGAACTAGATCATATACTCAACTTGCACAATGGTTACAAGTGTAACATACATTTGGTCGGGATCACGGAGAGTCACTGGTGTAAGCAAAACTACCTGGTTGCACACGGCGCTTGAAGCACTGAGACTTCCGGTATCGATACACTTGCAAGTCATAGTAGCTCCTCCGTACCCCACCGCTCGTTTCCTTGCCCGTTTCCTTGCCCGGCGTTCTTTCCCACTCTACAATCAGTCATGATGTTCCCGTTTTACACATTTGCGATCCTCTGCTTGCTCTTTGACCTATCTCTCGCATCAAACGTTTTGAATGTACAATTTATATCAGCTCATTTCAAACAAATACTCTCACCTGGGTCTGAAGTCTGGCTACCTAACGAGGCCAATTACACCTCTGCAATAACCCAAAGATGGACCATTTACCCCCCGGCCGAGCCTACATACCTCATTGCTCTGAAACCAGCTCTACCGTCGGATATTCAAAAGATTGTAAGTCCCACTTGGCACGCTTGTATCATCGATAAAATGTGCTCGTAGCCCTTGTTATGGGCTCTTAGACCGAGGATTCTCACCCCATGTTATTCATAACGCCTACCAGAATTGTGCCGCATGCTCATCCTTCTTACTACAACTCCACAAACTCAGGCCAACTACTCTCTCAATTACTGATGTCATTACCTAGATCCAATTTGCTTCTCACAACAATATTCCTTTCCTGGCAACGGGGGGAGGCCATGGATACTCAGCAACACTACACAGCTGTAATAATGGAATCGACATTGACTTAGGTTTTTTCCATAGTATCAAGTTAGACAAAGAAGCAAGTACCCTCACAATCGGAGGATCCGTCAAATTTGGTGAACTGATACAACCATTATACGACGCTGGCAAAGAACTTCGTACGCTCTCCATGCCCATAATCACTAACATATGCTAATATTTACCAGAAACAGGAGTAGGAGAATGCGTCGGCGCAGTAGGCGCAACTCTAGGTGCAGGAGTAGGACCTTATACTGGTCTTCACGGCCTCGTGATCGATGCCCTTCTAGAGGTAAAATATGTCACCGGAACAGGCGAATTAATCACAGCCTCCAAAACTGAGAATTCTGAGCTTTTCTGGGGAGCTCGAGGAGCCGGTCATCAATTCGGCGTGGTGTATGAAGCCACATATATTGCACATGATGCAACCAACAATGGAGATCTCATACTTGCAGATATAAGATTTCATGCCAGTGACAACGCATCATTATGGGAAATCATTAAGGATATTGGGACCAATCAACACAAAGAGATGGCATTAACCTTCCGAGGAAACTGGGATGATAAATTTGGCGGTGTAAGTTTCTCTGCAGATCGACATCCCTCGCAAGCTAACTAACATCCTTACTTCACAATAGCTCAATATCCTCTTAACCGCAGAATGGATTGGACCCATGCAAGAAGCCCTCGAAGCATTGGCTCCATTTCTTTCTCTCGACCCCATCCAACAAAATATAACCCAGATCCCCTGGACCAGACTTTACGACGAATTTTCCTTTGGAGGTGGCAAAATTGTCTGCGAACGTGGCGCCAACAATAGTAATTGGTCCGTTAATCTCTACAGCGTCGACATCCCAGCTTTCATTCGAACATTCCAAAAACTCGCCGATTTCTACGCCGACTTTCCAGAATCAAGAACAACTTTCTGGGCAATTGAGAAATTCGCAAATCCAGTAACTCTTTCGATTCCCGATAACGAAACTGCATATCCGTATCGGAATACTACGATGTATACATTCGTTGCTCTGCAAATCAATAACGAATCACAAAGTGATGCCATGAATGCCTTTGGTGCTTCTTTTCAATCAGAGTTGGCGGCTTCGAGTGGATACGATGATCTAAGGGTGTATATAAACTATGGGCGTGATGAAGGGGAGGAAGTATGGTATAGTGAGAGAAAATTACCGAGACTTAAGGCACTTAAGCGGAGATATGATCCGAAGGAATTATTCAGTCATTATAATCCCGTGAGGATATCTGACTCGGATCAATATGATACCGGTATTAGTGGCGGAGAGGAAGACATGAATGAGTTTCATTATGGGGGTCAAACTAGTATCTTGGGTAATTAAGAGGGAGACTGCGACTTTATCAACTAAAGTTGCGAGTCTCCTATGTTGCTGTCAAAGGGGAGAGAATGGGTGGTATGATTTGAAGTAGTGTTGTGAAAATAAAGAATTGATTAATTCAGATCCTTCGAGCTAATTAATGTCAAGATCTAGAATCAGAAAACGGGAAAATAAATGTTTTTTGCTTCTAGATATTTACATTGAAAGACTGACGGGATTAGCATATATTCGATTATCTGAATTAGATTTAGGATTTACAAGATATACGGAAATTGTATTGCCCAGTAGTAACCTTACTAATACAATTTTTTAGCCCTAAATTGCTCGACATCCTTAATCCTCCCTTTATTCTCTTCCTCATGTTTCTCTCGATTCAACATTCATCATTCGAAACCCCTTGGGCGAAACTGGTCCTTCGAAGCATATCTAGGGCTTCATAGCGGGTCATGACGACATGCTTCTGGTTTCGGTAAAGAGCACCGGTATGCTGACTAATCATCAAATCCATGGCATTGCCCGTTTCCCCCTCCCAAACTTCCTTCATCTGACAAATTTACAATACAATTGTAAAGAAAAACATACAGGTACTTCACTCCCGGCCCAATCCCAAAGAACATTTCTAGTCATGATTGATGTGTTCTGCATATTTGAATTCGTGTCAAATTGTCAATAACTTGTATTAATGGAGAGTATATAGCATATAATATCCTCCGACTCCCCTTTATGGTATCGTGGAAAGAGGAATGAATGAATATCAGTACCGGTATCTAATCGACGAATTAAGAATTACTCGAACTACGAAAGCCATCCCTAGACACAATAGCCACAGTCACCAGAAACACCTAATATTTTCAAATCAAAACAAATCAACGCAACGCAAACAAACCACTCTGCACGTTTTGGTAATGGCTTCATTATTACTCGTAGTAGTGATTAATATCTTGGCAAATTGCAAGGATGAAACTGGGATGCCACAGTTACCAATGTAAAGAAAGGTCGATTGACTCGGTATTTTGACTGACTTATTATCTCACGAGTTTCCCCTACCCCCATACAAATACGTTCAGGTAGTAAGTAGCATATCGGGCTTTTCTCTAGTTGAGCTAAGCTCGTCCATAATGTAATTTCTCAAGTGTCTGATTGTAGAAAAAGTTAAAATTCAAAGGTATTTTGAGACTGGCCTTGGAGCACAGTTACGCTTGCGAACGTTTCTGCTTGAAAATCCATCGCTCGAGAACACGGCGTATCGTATCGATCATGCGGGTTACCGTCCTCATACATATCTGCTCTCAATCTTTCAGGCTGGTAAGATTACCATCTCGAGGTTTTTACCCTTATCATCCATCAACTCAATCGACGTGGTCAGTACTCGAGTAAGATAGACTGAATATGCTGTTTCAACGCCTTCCAATTCGTTCTATATGCATTCTCTGGTATCTTGGCATCCAAATTATAACGTGTAAATGGAGGACAACTCGGTACAGTATACCTGAATACCAATTTCGTTCAGGACATGGAGATTTGTGTTTGGATATTATTGGCGCAGGGCTGCTAAGACCGAGTCTGCTATGTCTTCATCGTATTTGATTTAGGTATGGGTCAGCTTCACTCATAACATTACAAATAAATAAAACACGGCGTACAATGTCGCCGGAAGATTCGGTTCTTCGATTCTTACTCTTCAATTGTTTAGCCCTTTCATCTTCCTTGGCTTTGATGAACCTTTCTATATGCTCTATAGATTTCTGATGATTTTGCACGACATTCGCAACCGCCTGGATAGCCTGTCTGCTGCGCCTAAACTGTGGGTCTCTATTGATGATGTCTTGTCGTTGCCGCTCCCACGAGATCTCAAATCTCTGAAGCATCCCTTCAAATTTTGGGCCAATTTTTTTGGCATTCTTCAATATTTCTTGTCGCTGTTTAACAACGGAGTAATCGTGAACTCGTAACTGCACATTCGTACTTTCGGCAACTTTGTTCAGGGTGTCGATTGGTGGGGCATTCTCGGTTTTCAACCTCATAACTTCCAGCTTCTCGTACAATCCCTTCTTCCTTCGTTCGGCCATTTCTTCCGTCTCACCCTCCAACTCCCACCTCGTTCGCTTGAGGTTCTCGCCTCTGACCTCTTCAACCGCCTCCCTCTTCAAAATTTCGTCGTTCCTTGGCCTTCTCCTAGGTATTCCTTCTTCCATCACTCCCAATTCTTCATCTACCCTAGTTGACAAAGCCAACATACTCCGGCGTCGTTCTTCTCTCATTGCTCTCAACCTCTGATCAGCATCCGCCGATCGAACCGTATACTCCCACCACCTCTCCACCTTCACAATCTCCCAGAAGGCATACACGCCCAACCCCAAGCACTGCATATCCCCAACTTTCGTATCAATTGTTAGCCCGATATCTCCATCCATAAGTACTGAGTTCCGACCGGTTCTCCTGAGGTGCATTGTAAGGATCCTCTCGATTGTGGTGGTCTATTCAAATGTCAATTAATCCAAACTCACAAGTGAATAAGGAGAAGATATATAATGTAACATACTCCCATAACCTTCATCCATAAAAAGTCCCCATGGTCACATTTCTCTAGTGGAATTCCCGGCTGCAGTATCGCTACATAGTATTCCCAAGATTTGCGGGGGATGAGGGGTAAATTTGAAGATGCCACTCGATGTAAATGACTGCAGTGTTTGTATTAGTCTTATATTATGGTTTTTTTTTTTCAAATGTAGCGCCTGCTTACATTTTGCGATCTTCCTTTGGTCTCACCATGTTGAATCATGCAGTTGTGATTCAAATGTCAAGAAATTGAAGAAACAATTTAATTCCCAGAAGTTGTAAACTCTTAAACTTTGAGATAGATGGATATCGAATAGCAAAGATAGCAAAGATTTAAATGTTGTAAAGAAGGAATTAGATTGAAGTCAAGAATTGTTGAGATGTATTATAACAAGAAAATAAAGAGGATAATAAGTTAAAATTAAATGTGCAAATGTGGGTCGCGATGCCCGGTAAATCTTCGGGTTTAAGTTACTCAAGTATAGCAATTGAGAGTGAATGGCAGACAGTACGAAAGGAACTAATGAAGCTCATTTTTGGGTTATTATGCCAGTTAATATGAGGAACTTGTACCTGTTGACAACTTGTAAGTCCTCGACCCCCCTTTTGTTGAATTAATTGAGCATTGGCCAATTCAAAGGCACGGAAACCAGGAAGGTTCTGACTTGTATGCTCTGATCATTCCTGTATGAGACTTCCTATGCCTCATATTGTATAAGTGCAGTTCTTGTGTAGATTGATGCCCAAGTCTCAATATTACTTGCTTCGTCTCGTAGGAGAAAGGTTTCTTGCGAGGAGTAGAGTCTTTAGATTTTATTTGAGGTTAGGGTTTCTTGTGCTAATTTCATAGCGTTGCTTGGTAACCTTACCGAAATGGGATATTTTGGGACTAGATTCATTATCACGAAATTCGAGGTACTCGAAGCCATTAGATAGATGTAACAGAAATGGCAGCCTGTGTAGGTGGAAAAAAAAGGTTGCTATTTCGAAGAGGCAGGTGCTGGGTCCATATTCGCCAATAGCATCATTACGTAATCTTGCCATCAACACTAAGCTAAGTCTTTCCAATATCCCACTACGAGTAAGAGCTACTTTGGTTGCCAATTCCATTCTTTCCCACTCTTCTATCGAACACGCATACGAGTACATTTTTATCCCTTTATTATATAAGTTCTTATTATTTCAGGGCTATTTTCATTCAAACAAAAACCAAACAAATGAGACGGATTGAAACATTTTAGAATAAGTTTTCAGAAATCAATATCATTATAAGTTGAGTATTTAGACCAAAATGTAATGATTTCAAACCATATTTTGAAAATATTCAACAACCTTATAGTAAGTATCATGGTTTATAAAGATTTATAAAAACCACTAAATATATAATGGATAACGCAAAAATACATTTTATTTTATTTTTATTTTACAATATACAAAAATACTAACATGAACAAAACGCTAGATATACATCTATATCAAACAACATCCCGAAACCCGCGCTTTCTCAATATTTGACAGAATCCTTCTTTCTACATCCAAAAATACCAAACAAAACTCATAGAACATTACAAAGAAAGACTAGAAAAAAAGAAGGGAACATGATAACGAAAGTAACCCTAAACGCATCAGCAACACAAGCAAAAATCCTCATCCTCATTTTGAAGCATATCTCCAGTCCATCTTTCCTCACTCTCTACAGAGTCTTTTCTGCCCACAGCTTAACCTGTAAATCGATCAAAATTGGACGGTAGCGGAGCACCCTTAGGAAGTTTTGAATCCTCATGGAGCTCGAGCTCAATCATCTGGAAAGAAAGTTCTTTCTCGATCCTGTGGAACGTGATATGCCCAGAACCACTGAAATGAACTGTGTGGTCTGGGTACAAGGCGAGATCTCCCACACCATGTAGTCTCACTCTCTCATTCTCTGGGCATTCTCTCGTCGCATCTATGGGTGCGAGTAGCAAAGTACACTCCATGACGTCGAAGTCAACGAGCTCGAGCTCATCGAAGTGTGGAAGAGATGTGATCCCAGTTCTATCGCTGCGAGAGATGGTCGGTGTCGGTAGGTGATGATTGGGATAGGTGGGGTAGTGGGAGTAGCAACGGGCGTCAATGTCGGCGACGTGGCCGTGGTCGGGCGCGTGGGAGTAGTAGATAGGGTCGGGGTTGGATGGTTGGCGTGAGAGGACCCAGGTTGGCTGGCCGAAGGTGAGGCCACCCGGGAGTGGGAAAGTGTTCACGGTCCGACCTTCATTCAGGTATTGGGCTGCCTGACGGATGTGCTCCACGTGACCGGGACTCACGAATGTCGACCTTGTTGCGTAGATCGGGGATGGCAGGTGGCGGGAGAGGGAGTTGTTAGGTGGGCCATTGGTTTGCGATGGATTCGCAACGTTGCGGAAGGATATGGCAAGCATTATTGGATACTAAAGCATTGAGCGGTTAGATACTGTTCGGTTCGTGTAGAGCAGGATCAATAAGAAGAGGTGGAAAAGTTCCAAGTGATTGTGAAAGAAAAGCTGATGCATTCTCGTTCGTGTAAACGAAAAATGGAGGGGGGGAGTGCGGGTGTGTTTGTATAGATTACGAGTCAAATGTACAAAGTATTACAATAAACAAATTTACAATATCAATATTCAAAAAACAAATTCAAGATGCAATATAGCATCAAACAATGTTAACATAAAACACAACTTGGATTTACAGATATCGCTAATATACAGAACACTAATGCATGGTACAATTTAAACCAAACAGATGGCAATGTATTACCATTCAACCAAAAAAGGCTGAAAGTACTGTACGTACGCAAAAGAAGAAATACCGAGAAGACTTGAAAGAGGAAGTTACAAGTACGATGCAATAGAGATAGGGATATGAACGGAAGGGTAGTTACTTACTGAATCGAAAATCTTCTCTTTAACGGTAGAGAGAAAAAGAAGGGTAGGAGCGCCGATGGTTTTGAGTTTCTGATAATGTATATTGTACGTTGTGTGAGGTATCTTAGAATGGAACTTGGAAAGGAGTCAAGAAGCGTAGATGGCTCAGGAAGATTAAATACAAAGCTCGTTGGATGTTTGTTTGTGAAGACGAGAAAGAGAAGAGAATCGAGGGGAGGTGCGAGATGGTGTTTACAATTCTATTCTCCAGCTACTGGGTTGCTGGGCCAATGCTGGTGGTGGGAAAAATTCAAGTTCTACTACAGGTGGATCCAGTTTGCTGCTAACCATCCTGTTTGAGGAAATGTGTTGAGCCAATGTGTTCATTAGAACTAATTGTCGTCACTGATTGGGTAATCATCACTTGAAAATGCTTGCTAGGATACTTCAATTACTGATTTGAGGAAAGGTTTGGAGCTAATGTGTTCCTTAGAACTGATTGTCGTCACTGATTGGGTAATTAACACTCAGAAATGCTTGCTAGGATACTTCAATTACTTGTTTAGATGTTAGTTCGGTTATACGGTAATATTACCTGATACATATGAGAACAGAAAGGGATTTAAGAGTAGTGGCGAGGGCTTACGGGATTGGGTTAAAGGGTAAAATACTAATGATTGGTAACCAGCGTTGAGAACTCCCATCATAGCCTATCCTTCAGGTAAGGATAGGCAGCATAGTACTCAAAAGGCCAGATGTGGTGAGGATTTACAGTGTTTCACAGGTTTTACAGGTTACAATAGGATATGATGGAAGAGTAGGAGCGTGGGAGACTTCAAACGCTGTGGGTAAGGGAGAACTTACTACTCGAGTATTGTGCACTGTTGGATCCTGTAATTGTAGAAGTGAATCAATCTCGTAATTGGATGTATACTACTATCACATGATTATTTGCCAATTAGATATACGATTAGAGGAACTCCAAGTTAATTGCTTTATAATCGATATAAAGAATTTCTGCACAAATATGATTGGAAGGTTATACTCATTGGATAATGGCCATGTTACGGTATAGGACATGTTATATATATACAACTAGCTGTAAATATACTCCTCTAAAAACTCAATTCCTTTGAAATTTATCTATAGAGATAACTTACTCATTCAAAAAACATATGATTTAAACTGAAATGAAAACATAAACTTTATATTTGATTATCAGTAATCAATAGATCTGTTTTTTGACTAACTTGAGTACTTCAGTATAATTCGAAGCTTTTAAGCAATTTATGATTTCATAACATCATATGAGTATAAACTCTAAAGCTAATTATACACATCGTAATATATCTTATATATTCCACAATCTACCAAGTGTCTTATTTCTAACTTGAAATCCCTGCCAGTGACGAGTGATTCTCCCATGCCAGATACTGAGGCACAACTTTCCCATCCCATCAACCAAACTCAAACTAGCAAGGTATAAAAAAAGGTAGGCTCGGAGATCGGGAAGTATAAGAAAAGACAGATGCGTCAATAGTCATTGTATTATCATGACAACGAAGCTATACCGATGACGTAGAACGCTTTTCAACTGCGTACTCCCATGTTTTTCCTTGCCTTTCCTACTCAGGAAAACTAACTTAAAAACCCTTCTTCTACCTTACCTTTATGAGTAGATCCCTATCCTTAAATTAAACCCAAAGTGCAAAGGAAAATTAAAAACCCCTTAAGAGTACATATTACTCCTCTGCACTCGGTAAACCCACCACATTCATCCTAGCGCATTTCCTAGCGCATCTCCACCTCACTTCGCTTAAACTAGTGTTCGCGTTAGTATACGATAGTATTATAGTAGCACGTATTGGAGGTTTGATACGGTATATCGCACGTATTGAGGGTTACCAAACTGATGCCCGTATATATTATCTGGTACTGAAACTTGAGGCAATATACGGAAATACTAGAAAATACTGAACGAGGGGTTATTTTTAAAGTTTTGGTCATGTGACTTGATTGTGTAAAATGGGAATGGCCTCAAATTTCGATAAAATGCAGGGTTATATACCACTTTCTTAGGGTAGTTTACTATATTCCGGTATTTCTCTATCCCTTTAGTGGTATTATTCAGTATTATAGAAATATTTAATACTTCCAGTGGTATTGAATTCTATCCTATATATAGACGTATTGTTCGAAATAATCAATACGTACCACTAACTTGAAGGGCCCGTATACAGAATACGGGAAATACTAACTTGAATGCAAACACTGGTTCATGAGGGAATTGTATAGGTGTTCGTAAGCTAACTTTAGCTTTAGCTTTATCTATTCTACGGTAAATACCTGGAATAGTGTGACGGAACAGACGGCTCTCTTCCGCCCACTGGCTCATACTACATACATAGTATGATATGACGGCTCTCTTGGACCTTCCTTTCACAGCTTAGAGCCCTAGCTCTATAGCTCTAGACCTAGGCATCTTACGCCTAGGACCCTTTCACCCTTTTTGGCCTAGCCCTTATGGCTCCCAATACCTGTATATATAGTCCTCCTTTTAGCATCCTACATAGCTCTTCACTTGTAGATTCTAAGTACACAATCGGAGTCCTGTTTATACCCTTTTGGTCACAAATAGCATCATTTTGAACTTTGATACCCGAAATAGCCTAAGTGCTAATCGAGGTATGACATATGCTATTTCAGGTTAAGTCTTTTGTATTATTCTGGTCGCAAAATAAAATATGTTAATCTGGTCTCAGGAACAGAAATGATGCTATTCTGGTCACAAATTTATGTGTTAATCTGGTTGCAAGAAAAAAAAAGGTGCTATTCCGGTTACAAAATTTATATATTAATCTAATCATCAAGAAAAAAAAGATGTTATCCTAGTCACAAAATTTATGTGTTAATCTGGTTACAACAAAATGATATTATTCATATGAGAGGATATAGGGAGGGGGGAAGGGAAGGGGCTATACAAAAGGACATGAGGCTATTTATTACATCAAAATAACGAAACAACTTTGAGACCAGAATAGCATAATTTTATTTTTTTGAGACCAGATTAACACATTATTTAAAAACGACTGAAATAACACAATGTGTTATTTCAGGCCTAATTAGAAAGTTTATATGCTATTTCGGGTATCAAAGTTGAAAATGATGCTATTCCAGGTATTTACCGTCTATTCTATTATAATTATAATTATAATCATAATCTAGCGTAAACAATGCCATTCTTTCACCCTAACCACCTATTGAAACTGAAATTGAAAATGAAAATAAGATGTCTATCATATAGAATCTTCGATATATAACACAGTACATATTATATATAATTTATATATTTAATAAATTAACGTCCGGGGGGTAGGCGGAGCCTACCCACGACCTCCCGAAGGGTACTGGGGACGGGCTATAGTAAGGTACTAATTATATAAACACAGAAATCCACATTTATCACCTCGAGGTAGCCAATTTCTTGTATTTCCGATGCAAGCTCTACTCGTAGTTCTAAAGCTAAGTGAGGGGATACCATTCCTTCGCTTTGGTGGTAACTTTTTGTGTATGAGTTGCCCACTCCGTTTAAGGCATGCTCATTGTCGTCAAAGAGCTTTAATAAGCTTGTATAGTTATATTTATTACGAGCTTTGACTCCGGCACCTCAGGTCCTACGTCGCAACTCGTCCTCCGGAGGCCTGTTATAACTTGATAATTATGAATATTGAAAGGTATTATTGAATGTTATATCTTCAGATTTTGTTTTATCGATTGCTACAAGAAGTGTACTAATATTGAAGACTAAATATAGTATTGCACGTGAATTTTCAAAAAAAAGTTCGTTGTCGTGCACTGACCATACGTATTTTAAGAGTATCACCAACATATATATTTTAAAACATATCATTAATTAGCGAGCCTGAATCCATGCTTCTGATTTGCTGAAAAAAGTACGTATGGTCAGTGCGGGAACATCAAATTTAAGGAAAGCTTCGAACAATATAATTAAGTATGATGTGACGGAACAGACGGCTCTCTTCCGCCC
>KI628743.1:33351-58733 GCA_000503235.1 Sclerotinia borealis F-4128
AGTCCTATTTATATCTTTTTGATCATATTATCTACAAATTAATATTTACAGCTACAACTAAGGATAATTGTTAAATCTCTCCAAATCTCCCTCTTAAAACTAATACCAACTATATCAACACTATCTAAAAGTGAAGAATTCATATCAATCAATAATCTCAGATTTCTGTTAATAAATTGATAACACAATAATTCCTTCAAAAAAGAAAGGTTAAAGTAGCACTTCTGATTCTAGTAATAACAAAAATCAGCGTGACTCATTTAATTACAAGTATAATACTATTAGTACCCCTTTTGGATTATAAAAACTATTGGTGCCCTTTATTGTTCTCTTCCTTTCCTTTTTAAATTATTATTTGATAACAAACCCTATACTTCTTCTTTAATAAAAAAGACACAAAAAACTATTATAATCAATCCTAGAAAACAACTAGAATCTTACCCCTCTTTACCTACTTCCCCTATTTCAGAATCCTCCACATTTATAGAGAGCTGAACTGATAATATCTATTTAATACGGGTCTTGCATAAAATGGAACAAAGACTAAAGGAAGTATAGACTAAATTAGCAGAAAAAGATGCTCTATTTACCCTCATTTATAATAGAAATGGAATATCTGATAAACAAACCTTATTAACCCATATTTCCCGCTTTTCTCTTGGTTATATTATTCAGATCCTTGACCTTACTACATTATACTATACCTATTATAATGATACCCTCTTTAAAAATAAGCCTGTCCTTTTTATCGAAAACCAAAGATTATGTTGTTCTATTTCCATTCCTGTATGCTTTCATTATACTATCAGTTTCACATCGACGCCAGATACAGAAACAAATATTCGTTATGAGAAAGCTTACCAAGCTACCTTTAACATGCCCTCCTCCTTCCGATAACTCAGAATCCCTGGCCTAACCACAAAACTTTTAGATGGCCAAGCTTCTGATCTCCGAGTACAAGCATAGGATAAAATGGTAACAACAGTCCTAAGGGGCCACAACGCTCACTTTCTTTCGAAAGATCATCACTGCATATAGTTATTCGACCAAACCAAAGGACGGTTATATAATACCTTGAAACCTCTCTACTTGGATAATAAATATATTGTTTATAACCTTATTCAGTAAATAGTTTCTGTTATACTAGACCCCTCTACAGTTCAAACAATCAAAATCAAATGCAATTCTTTTGTTATATTGCCCAAGGATAGATTCTTCGATTTTTATTCCAAGTTTCGTGATTTTGCCACTTAGGCAGAGATCTTTAACAATAAACACCTCCATGACGATCTATTCAACAAAGTAGTATATCATTTGATAAGTATCTTTAGTCACAAGTTTGCATGTTCCATTATAATTAATGAATATATTGAAGTCTTAGATAATTTTGATATTATTTATCAAAAACTTGCTATAATCCATATTCTCCATTTTTATTACTTTTTTCAGGGTATTCGCCCTACCCAATTACCTTCCATTTTTAGTACTACAATATTTTGTAGTAGTATTCCTGAAATATACAACAGACCAGTAGTATCCTTTAGTATGCTGTATTATTTGCCCTCTACTGCACCTGTCCTCACTCCACAATATTATTTAAATAGTTCTATTCCTGTTCCTACCTCTGATTTTAAATAATCTACTCCTTAATATATACCTCGTACCTCTGCTGTTATCAATGAAGTTGATAACGAGATAAATCCCGAGTTGGATATTGAAGAGTTCGATAACAATTATGGTGATCAAGATATTGACCAAATTAACCAAATCAATCAAATTAACTAAATTAAGGATTTTCTACCTTATACAAAAAAAGATATTTTATAAGTATTGTTTCTTTTATAGGACAAATACAGGATATATCATACCTTGACTTACATATCTTTATAGGTAGCCACTATCTTTTTTTTCTAATCATTTTGATAAAGAATGGTATTGCATTCAAAATACAAGGTTTAATAGATTCTGAAACTAATGGTTATACTTTAATCAATTAGAACCTGGTAAAGTATCTTGATTATTGTACAAAATCAGTTATATAAAAGCTACCGACTCCTATATCTATCAAAAGGTATAATAACATTGTTGATTCATACATTTCTTATGTTATTTACTTTATTTTAATAATCAATAAATGTATTCAGTATAACATTCCTTTCCTGGTGCTCCCCTTGGGGTATTATCCTATTATTCTAGGTTATTAATGATTAGATATTTATGATATTGACTTAGATTGTTATCACTGATAATTTCAGTGGTGTATAGACTATCCTTTTATGGTATCTTATACCAAATACTTCTACATTGATCCTTAGATTATACATCTTCGTAATACCATCAACAGAAAACATTAGCAAGATACTATTCAATGAGATACAGTAATCGATGGTGAAAATGCTTTCAAGGCCTTCCCCTTAAAAGGTTTCTTGTCGTTACCCCAACCAATCAAATCGTTTCTAGCCCTGACGTTATCAGGCTAGCCGATATTTCACTGGTTAGTGTATAGATCAAGAAGACCAGAATCACCTCCTCGATCTCTGATATCCCTTGTACAAAAGTACCCTTAAATAGGAGAACCTTTGATAAATCTCTGGGCTATGACCTTAAATATTCACAAAATCTCAGTTCACGCCTTCGAAATTGTTTATACCAGGTTCCCAAAGAATGAACTATTTACCTGCATTGTTCAGGAATTAGATTCATTGCTTGATCAAAGACTTTTGATACAAGATAGAAAAGATGAGATATTTACCATCAAAAAGGTTTTTACAAAAACTAATCAGAATCTCAACAAATCTGCCTTAAAGCTACTGACTACACTTACTCCAGAAAAACCTCTTGTTTCTGATAAGTATGCCTTCTTCCACAATATCTTCAGCAAGCAGGAATCGAATATTTTGCTTTTTTATCGCATTTACGATTATATTATCACTTTCGAGAATTCAAGCGAGACTAGCACGAATATAAGAGGAAAGAATCAAGTATTGTATTAACGATGAGAATATTGTTTGGTAAAATATCCTCTCTACTGAAATTCCCAAATGATCCTTCCGAATGAGATTCTCCAATGAAATTCCTTAAAATCCATGCAAAATTCCACAACCCTTATTATACTTCATCCACCCTATTATTCCAATACCAAATTGCCATCTTTGACCCTTTTCCCCAATCAAACATTGCGTATTCGAAAAGCAAAGCTTGAGTCTTAAATCGATTGCGAGGAATGCGAAAAAGAGGAGTGTCGATTATGAATAATGCGAAAAGGAGGAGTGAGTTCTTCAAAAAAAAAAAAGGTATCAGTTAGCTATATTCCGATTGTTTTGAAGAAGAGGAGGATTTACCTTGATAACTATTGTTTAAAAAGAAGATATGCAATTAAAATTCCAATAACTAAGACAAAGCAAGCTCTCTCGAGAGTTTGTGTTGCTTGTATGGAATCAAGCTTTTCCTCGTATATCTCTTGTGTGGCAGCAAGCTTTTTCTTGTACATCTTTTGGATGGAATGCTTTTCCTCTTGCATCTCTTGCATGGAATCATGCTTTTCCTCATATGTCTTTTGCATAGAAGCAAGCTCTTGAATATGTGTTGCTTTTATGGAAGCAATCTCTCTCTCATACACCTCTTTCAATGTATTATGCAATTCCATTATCGCTCTTGCTTGCGCCATTTCTTCTTCTGTTTCTTCTTCATTGTTAGTAACAATTCTGAATTCTGACTCTGAAGAAGGGTGATTGAAATCCATTTTGATGAATGTTGAATAGATAAAGTTTGTATTGGTTTGTGTACTTACCAAGTAATTCCTTTTTGGAATGAATACAAAGAGTTTAAGTATTGATGTGGATGTGGGTTGTAAATAGGCTTAACTTCGGGGGGCAGAGACATATCAGGAAGGAAGAAAGTTGAACAACTTCAAAAAGAAAGAAGACCTTTTTTAAGAGGAATATGATGACTAATAGAATTATTCATAACTCCTCTTTAATCTCTTATTATTATTATTGGTTCTTGATAAACTTGAATGAAGATTCTAGAAAGTCTAGTACATAAGGCATCATAAAATAGCCTCATAATTAAATGAATATAATAAACAGTAAATTACTATCATACCACTTAGAATCTAGCCTCCTATTATAGATTCTATCCTCCTACTATAGATTCTACCCTTTCACAATAGATCTCCACCTTTCCATTATATTTACCACTTCAACCATATTCACACTTTAACCATATTCACCCTTCCACCATAGAAACCCTTCTATTAGATATACCTTTCTCTCACCGTAGAAACCCTCCCATTATAGATTCTAATATAAAATCTCAGTGAGATGAAAGTAATTTACTGTATTCTAATCTCATAATGAAATTGAATAAATTTATCAAATGATGGACTTGTATTCGAAACGATTTTATTCAAAATTAGAAATCTTTTTATAATAAGATAATGGGTAAGGAGAGGAGATGATAATCTTAAAATGAAATTAAGTGATCGAATTGCATTTGAAACGATTCTATAGAAATTTTCTCATAATAAGATCTTGGATAAGAAGGGTATTGGTATCGTAAGATAATATAAGAATTAAGATTGCGAAAGAAATTGGAATCTGGAGAGGAGTGATAGAAAACCTGTTGGGATATAGGTGATTCTATCAACCCGCGATTACTTGCGATTACCCATTGGGACTCTGAAACAACCTGCCCTATAGGTATTCTTAATTTACTTGTTGCTCAAAAAAGTGACGGAGCACTCAAGGAAAGCCTATTGTGACGAGGCAGTTGTACTTGCACAGATACACCAAATGACGGAGGTAGTGATGTTATTACCTGGACCCGCTGCGGGCTAGGTTCTGGTATCACATGTGCCTTATTAACTGCTCTGTTGTGTGCTTTGATTATGTTACACTCTTTCTTGGTAGAACGAGTTACTTTCCCTTTGTTAACTTTTGGGGCTGCTAGGCATCCAGTGTGTCCTACTGCAAAGGGGCCATGGCAGTTGAAGCACTTCTTGGCTGCTGTGCATTCGTTTCCTGTGGGTCCAATGTGTTTATATATCATGATGCTGTATATGTTGTATCTACTTTCAATCTTTTGTCAAGATAGGATCGATGAGGAGGAGTATATTGACTACACAGACGAGATGTTTTTCGGTTCTGCTCAAGAAGTACAATCCAAATTGACCAAATTGACCAAATTTGTTAGAACGCGTACTACTGTACCCTGTACCACGTGCCGTACCCTAGCATTGTGCCCTCGCTAGTACTGACGCTAGCCTTAGCGCATACACTAGCTAGCTTATCATTACAACTGTAATGTAGAGTATTGTGACCAAAAGGGTATAAACAGGACTCCGATTGTGTACTTAGAATCTACAAGTGAAGAGCTATGTAGGGTGCTAAAAGGAGGACTATATATACAGGTATTTGGGAGCCATAAGGGCTAGGCCCAGAAGAGTGAAAGAATCCTAGAGATAAGCATTGTACAATGCCTAGGTCTAGAGCTGTAGAGATAGAGCTCTAAGCTGTGAAACGAAGGTCCAAAAGAGCCGTCATATCATACTATGTATGTAGTATGAGCCAGTGGGCGGAAGAGAGCCGTCTGTTCAGTCACACACCTACTTACCTGTATTCGCAGTTTTGCGTTTGTTTTCCTTATCCTTTCATTTCTTTCCTTTTCTTTTCTTACCGTTCTACCCCATTCCTTTCCATTCCTTTCCTTCCTTTCCATTATTTTCTTACCATTTCATTCAGTTTCGTTCCAGTCCAGTCCAGTCCAGTGTAACATAACAATATCCATAATATTGAAATTCTCCTAGTACCACTACATTACCCTACCCTACCACCACTGTACTTTGTCCCACTTTCTGCGTTCTTTTCTTCCTCCCTATTCCCTATTCCCTATTCCCAACTCCTTATTCTCCAAACGCCATTGCTATGCTATGCTTGCACTCGCCCAAATACCAAAACCCTTTTCCTACCCATATCAGTGCACTCGCTCACTCAATCTATCACTACACCACAGCACTTAATTTTCTGCCTGTCCATTCATCCATCAATCAATCAAACCCATCAAATCCCCTGAACTTTCCTATAACTAGGCGGTTTAATCGTCCTCCTAATCAATTTCCCCACATACGGCGGAATAAGCGAGACGGCGGAAATAGCCGTGACTCTCCACACAAAACCCCTTAAAACGCATTTACATTAGCTTCCATTCAATCGATTCTAGCTTCACGCTACCATTATGCATAGATAAGGTTCAACAAAAATAAAAGATCAAGCTTACCAAGTGAGGATGAACTCCAAATCAAAGTAGCCCCCCAAGAAAGGTATACTACCCAGATACAGGAAAAGCGTGCCGATGAGACTAACGACCATGACTGGATGCCACGTTGTGATTTCAAAAGCTACCATTGTAAGCTCATTCAAAACGAGTACCGTGAAACTGACTGCGACCATTCTGGGACCATCGACTTCTGTTAGGATTTGTGAGAGGCCTTGAATCATTCCACCTTGGTAGATTGATACGAAAACCCATACGAAGAATGTACGATACGAAAGCGAAGAACCGGATGTGAGTTCTTTGTAGAGTTCCGGGTAGAGATTTGCGAGATTTTCATCCACGTCTTTATCGAGGACCAGGGAGAAGACTGGAGCCATTGTATAGACGGTGGCGTATCCGACGAGGAGCCAATCTTTGTATAAGCCTTCTGGTTCGAATTTGATGGCGATACTATACATTGTTTGACAGACACTAATGATGAGACCTCTATGAATAACGAATTGGGCAAGTTTGGCACTGCGTTTGTAACTGTTTCGGCCGTGCCAAACTAGCAATTTGGTGAGATGACAGAATTGTTCAATGGAAAAATCGGCGGCCAGACTGGCTTGTCGACCTTCTTTTCCAACAATACCTACACCGACATCGGCAGCTTGAATCATGGAAACATCATTGCCGCCATCTCCGATACAGCAAACCCGTTTCTTGGTATACTCGCGAATGAGTTTGGCGACATCGGCTTTTTGAGTTGGTGAACATCGACATGCAACGACTGCTGGGAGAAGAACCGCCAAAGAGATGAATTCGGTACGGAAATGCGTTAAAAGTAATGCCAGGCTTTCGCCATCAATTAATAGGCATGCATCAGTTTTATTACGAAGGAAATCGAGATGATCTTGAGCGTTGTCCTTTCGTTTGAGTTTTTCGATGGTATGGATGTATTGGCCTCTGGCTACTAACTTGGCACTGACAGCAACGCAACGAGCGGTCTCAACTTTATCACCTGTCAACATCCAGATCTTGATACCAGCGTTTCGCAATAATTCTAGGGATGATTTGACGTCTTTCTGAAGTTTATCCTCAACACCAGTTACACCTAACAGTTCCAGATCCTTTTCGAGGAAATGTGAGACCACGCGAGCCATGCCGGCATCCCGGTTGTTTATGGAAACCGAAGCTTCTTTGTAGTCCTGCGAAAAATCCTTGTAGTTCTGAACTGACATCTTCTTCCGCCCGACAACCAAAGTACGAAGACCTTCTCTAGCCATATTTGCAGTTTCTTCATCAAGCCAGTCATTTGCAGCGACAATTGAAGTCATAACGGTATCAGCTCCTTTTTGATAAAACCAAATCTCACCAGCTTCGAGATTGCTGCTAGTAGATGTTTCAGAGCCATCCAGGAATTGAACAATGATACCCATACGTTTGCCTTCAGATGTAAACGGGAATACTTCAAGAATACGAACACGAACGACGGAACGACCAGTATCTACAGATTGTAAAAGCATGCTTTTTCTATCACGATGAATCAATCGTAGACCAACAGCTTCTGTCCATTTGACGATCGCAATTTCATCAGGGGAAGAAGCTTGATAAGATGTCACATCTTGGCCGTCTAATTCCTCGATTGTTGGAGTAACATTGTGACAAAGAGCAAGAGCGAGAACTACATCACGGACACGCGACCCGATTTCTCTTCGTGTTCGCGTGGCTGTAACGGTGGTTGAGGCAACAGACGAAGGTGTGACAAGTACTGAAGAGTGATTGACATTTGCTGGAATCGAAAATCCTTGCTTGACGTAAGAGGCAACTTCATCCATTGCTTCATTTGCATATGAGACGGTTCCGACATGTATTTTCTTCATCTCCATCTCATTTTGTGTGAGCGTTCCAGTCTTGTCGCTTAGTAGGTATTCAATTCGACCAAGTTCTTCAGGTATAGTGCTAGTGCGGACAACAGCTCCTTCAATTCCTGGGTCTCGTTGGATGAACCAAGAGTAAACACTCTTTCCCATGTCTAAATTGACACGAAGACTAATAGGAACAATGGTAGAAAATAATACCAAGAATCTCATGATTTTTACGTACCATTTGACGCCTTCAACATGCTCGAAACCCTCTAGTGCTACAAGAACAATAGACAATGTGAGTGTTAACGCGCATAGAATTTTCGTAAGAGAGTTGATCTCATTTTCTAAAAGGCCAGTTTTTGAGCGAGATGGTGATGTAGAAAGTGCTGATCGAGTTTGAGGTCCAGTATATACGATAACGGCTAAGGTGGTAGCACTTGATGCGAGAACAGTATTAGCCCAGGCAGTATTGTCAATTGTTAAGGGCGATGAATCTCCATCCTGCTGACTATCATCTTCGTCCACTCTTCCTTTCGGTAAATGTGGATCGTAACCATCAGTACCTTTGGGCAAAAGACTAACGGTGCCAATGAACTCGTTGACCTTTCTATCAGGCTTCCCGGCTATAACACGAAGACGTACAAACTCGGATGGATCGAGAGATTGTGTCAGAGGAGAACCTAACCTCAACTTCCAATCTGTCTCACCATCCAATTGATCTGTTCGAATAAAAGTCTCACCAGCACCAGCGGCATCTGCGGAAGGTGTATTACCAAGTTGGGATGTTGACTCCCGAGCTTCTGAGCTGGTAGCAGTAGACGTATCGATTGAAGGATCAGATATTGGATCCACCAGTAAAGACTCGAAGGGCTCAGCAATAGTGGTCACCGCAGGTTCATGTGGTACCGCAGCTGAAGATTCATTCGCTGTACTCTTCAGAATAACGACATCCGCAGGAACTCGTTGATCTTTCCCTAATTTCAAAACATCCCCAACTTTCAGATCCCGAGATTTTCGAATCACTTCACGAACACTCGAGGTTGGTGCATCTCTTCCCTGACTTTCAGCATTTTCCTCTTCTTCTTGTATATCCGACAAGCGGTCTGGTTGCACTAAAGATCTCCCCTTTTTTGCTTTTCCTTTGGACTTCAACTTCTTCCTGGCACTGTATTTGTCCGTATCTGCTATTGATGGCTTATCGAAACATAGAACAGTGTATCCCTCGGAATTCGCCTCGGCATCTCGTCTCCGTCTTCCAATATCGTCAAAAGCCTCCTTTCCCAGGGTGATCGCCAAAACAAATGCTAAAGGCACAATGTATGTTGAAAGGTATCCAATTCGCAGAGGGGGTATCGCTTGAGATAAAGCGACAAGTAAAAAGTACATGTTGAAGAAGAAAGAAAATTCGTTATACAGAGTTCGTGGTAAAAAGCTGATAGGGGTATATTTCGCATTCGAGACGGCATTGGGAGGAAATCGTGAAGTTTGCGCGGCACCAACCTGAATCGTCCTGGATGAAGCTGGATCATGTTCTTCTTCTTGTTCGTCTACCTCCTCTGGTGGTGGCTGCGAGGTGTTATTTCCTGACAAGAAACTTGGGAGTCGTAGCTGCGATGACATATTCTTTACCTTGTCAAAGCTCGTTCGTCTTCGTCGTCGTCGAGAGCTTCCACTTTCATCCCCGGATAATAGAGGCGCATCATCATCTGCGGCATTCGAACTCCCTCCCGATGTCCTCCCCATACCATCCCCTCCAAGATCGTCATTTAATAAACCTCGCAGATCCTCACTATCCGTATCGGCATCCCTGTTTTTTCCTAAATCACCATATCCTCTATTTCTCCCAAAATTGCGCAGACCACTCATACGCAGATTCCTTAAAGGGATATGAGGACCTCTTCTGTCTTCTTTTGAATTTTGCTGATTGCGTGATGATGAATTTGATGGTTTGGAAGTGGGAGAAGATATTGGATCCAATTCCTGCAAGTCCAGCTCAAGGTCGGAATCCGCATCATCCACTGGAGAATCTGGTGGATTTGGCTGGTGATATGCAGCACTTGAAGACATACCTCATTGATGCGGTTGAATTCGCGATCATAAGATGAGTTGAAGTAAACTAATTTATGATCTTTTTCAGTATATGCAAAAATTAGTTGGAAAGTTATTGTTTTCTATTATGTCGTCAATTATTAAAGTTACAGTTGCTTGGTCTGGTCGTAATCCAGTACTACGGAGTACTACTAGGACCTACCTACTGTACCTAAGTAGGCAAGCGATAAGGACAAATATCGCAATTTGCTCCTACATTCATCTACTATTTATTATATTTTAATAAAATTCAACAGTAAATGAATTCATTCATATTATATGCGAGGTTTTCCATCATTTGTATCATTATAATTAATTCTTTATCGTGTGATTCGTCGATTGTCAATGGCTGGCCTTATTACTTGCCAGGTCGCTTCAAACAGACAGTTCAATTATTCCTTGACCATGACCTTGTAAATGTCCGAGTCCCTTTTAGATTAAACCTCACCTGGCAACTCACTCTCTTCCGAACTCCCTTAATGTATGAACCATCGATTTGATTAATTCTTCATAAAACAAAACACACTTTGTAGTTATGAATCAACATTCAGTCAAAAAATATCTCATCCTTTTAATTTGATTTTGTTCTTTAGCGGAAAGAGATCCCCCTTGTATAAGTGAGTCTTAACTTCGATATCTAACAATATATCTGTACAGTACTGGTATCTTATTGATACCTTTGTTCACGCGACTCCAATCTTGAGTTGATGATACATGTACATGTCATTGCAGAAGAAAATGTCTATGCATATGCTAATGTCTGCGGTACAGTATTCAACTCTTTTTTTTTCTAGGATATGAACAGAATCGCGATGCCCTCGGAATCAGAGAGATCATCATGGCATCCAGCATTCATGCCAAATACCACTGCAGATATAATTACCCCGAAACCTCTTACACAAGCGATCGCGGATGCGGAGCCCGTCGCTGACCTGGTGTCTTCGAATCATTTGCCAGTTAGTGAGGAAGAGCCAGTGATTGGAGACGACAGAACATTGGATGAGGGGAGGGAATCAGACGTGGACGCGGATGAATTGGGAAGAGACGACACCGAACATCCTGAATTGACAGATCTGCGAAGTGCGCTCACTTCATCGTTGGAAAGTCCGGAGAGTGTAAAGTTGGATGAGAGTCCATCGCGTGAAGTAGAGGACACAACTGCCACCGAGGAAGATGAAGTGGACATTTCAACCACGGGCCCTTCGAGTGATAGCAAACACGTCAGTACGAATTCCTTTGCAAGGACGTCACATGAGGTGAATTGGGGTGAGGATGATGAGGTGGATCCGGAATGGAACCTATCGCGTACGGATACAGACCCGTTCAAGATGATGCCCAAATCCGATCGAACGAATTCTTTCCCTATGGTCCCTCCCATACACGAACAAGAAACCTTACACTCTATCCCGCATTCCCAAGCCGAAGATATTATGAATGAGGTGGAACAGTCACCACGTAACACGTTCTTCGATGAGGCGCATGATGGTGAAGGGGATTTCTTTGCACAACAAAGCCCGGGTGATGTTTTCGATGAAGTTGTACATGGTTCTCAGACAACACAATCTGGATCGGGATATTCACCAGATTATGGTCAATCATATGGTGGAGATGTCGAGCAAGAAGATGAGGAATCTCGCGCACGATTTGAGGAAGGAATTCCTCTTTTTCAACCTGCTGAACCTGTTGATGGAGCGGAAGCTAGTACAAATCACTCTACGTTCACCACAGATAATGCAGGTAATGCAGAAAAAGAGGTTGATTTTTTTACTCAGGTTAGCACGTCGGTCCCTCAAGAATTAGATGTAGGTCAACCAACACTCGAAAGAAAATCAACCATGCAAGTTATGGATTCCCTACATTTACAACAAAACGACCGAACGCTGGAGGCAACACCAAAAAGCCAAGATGTTTTCCCCGACTTGATTACGGATAGTGAGAATCTCCAGAAAAATGCCCTTCAGGATGTATTCGACGGCCCTGATTCCGAATTCCCGGCGGATTTAGGCGGGGAAATCGGCGAGGCAAGCAGTGAGGATTTGACGGCCAAGTGGCAAGCGGCATTGGATGACGAGTTTCTGGATGATGACGACGAACTCTTACCAGATGATGATAATGATGATGATAATGATGAAGCTGAAGATAAGGCTGTCGATCCAGCTGCCTTTTTTGGAAGTGATGATGAGGGGTTCTTAGATGATACCGAGGAGATCACTGATGCCACCAATTCCCACATCAAGGGCTCTAATGGTCACGTGGCTGACTTAGATGCCAAAGGGGCGAAATTACGCAGTGCTAGCAATCGCTATACTCCTGAAGGAGCAGCTCCGACAGTCCGGCCACAGTCTAACAAGTCTTTTGCTCCTACCGCGCCTTTCTTTACCGATCTATCGAGATCAAACACTACTCCAGAAACTTCTTTACCATTCAACCCTGCAGTCGCTATGGGAAATTCTCCCGTTCAGCAACAGCAACGTCCTGAATTACCTAAGGCTCAAAGTTTTGCCGATAAAGCGAAGGGAGGCTATGCATCTCCTTATGATTTGCCCATGGAAGTTGTCAAACCTCGCAAAAGAGTAAGCACGAACCAAATGAATCGTGGATACAACGCATCAGCTCCTCCAGCTCCACCCAGAGCCAGCAGTATGAATGTACCACCACCAAGTACATACCCTCTTCAACAACAGCAGCAAACGGTGGTAAATACTCTTCCCGTTGGCCCGAATGCCCAGACACCAAAATCTGCGCCCGAAAGTGGTTTCTTCGAAGACCTCCCTATTCTTTCCCGACCCAAAGTCGCCCCTAGACATCAAATTGCCCCCGTGTCCTCTCAGTATGCACCGTCAATGAATGCCGGAACTCCACAAAACTATGCACCTACATCCGCCCAGCTACCATACTCCGCTCCAATTCATGAAGAGGCCACTATGCGACAACCACCCTCCCTTCAGCCCCCAATGCAATCGCCGCCAATGGTGCAGGGCTTGGTCGCCCCTGGGCGTGTGAGCCCGTACGCTTCTCTGCCATCTACAGGTCAACAATTACAAACCGCTGTACCTTCTGTAACATCACGTTATTCTCCCGCGCCACCACCATTGATTCAATCAACCAGCGCTCCACCTCCAGTCCCACAATCCCGATACTCTCCTGCCCCGCCTCTTTCACGTTCACACTATGCCCCACCACCATCAGCAAATCTTCAATCACCTCCACAGCCGATATTGCCGCATTTGCCTCGAACCTCTAGTCCTTTGGCTCATTTCGAGAGGAGTCAAGACGGTCGTGGACATGGTGCTGGTGGTGAGGTACCAAATTATGATCGCCGTAGTTCATCAGGGTACGAGCCTAGTCTGAGAGCACACCCGCTTCCACCTACCAGAGAAGTGGATGAGAACGTTAATAGCGTGCCACACACCCCCATAGACAATGAACAGCCGAAGTTTTTTACCTCACCTTCGCAGGGAGTGGCTTCCGTTTCTCAAACTCCACCTCCTAACTCAAGTATTGCTGCTCGTATGGGAAGATCACCACCAAAACGAGCATCACCTTCATCACAATACATGCCACAATATCCCTCCAACACTCTTAGTCCAGCTCAAGCTCACGGCTTCGTCCCACCGCCAAGATCTCACACGCAATCTCCTGGTAGAGCTTTTAGTGGATCACGACTTGAAATGAGCATTCCTGAGCCGTATCAAAGGCCTGCTTCTATCGAAGCCCTGTCTCCTAGGAATTCGGCAGCCTTTACTCCTACTCAACAATCATTCCACGTCCCTGGGCGTCTTAGGGCGCCTTCCATAGTTAATTATGTTGCCCCTATAGATGGACGTGAACATGATCCCTTACAAAGATGGAAAGGTAGTCCTGTTTTTACTTGGGGTGTCGGAGGTACCATGGTTACGTCTTTTCCCGTAGACATACCTCGGTATGGTATGAACTCAACTATGCCCATGGTTGTTAGAAGCCCTGGAGCAGTAAAGGTTTGCAATGTTAAGGATCTTGATCCATTAGAAAGCAGATTAACGAGCTTCCCCGGTCCACTAAAGGGTAAGGTGAAGAAGAAGGAAGTTCTTACTTGGTTGGCCTCTGGTATTGAGATCCTGGAACAAAGTGCATCTTATTTGAGATCTCTTCAGGTGCTGTCTCACGAAGACAAACGCACCGAAGAACGTCTACTTCTGTGGAAGATCTTGCAAGTCTTCATCGAGAATGATGGAACTTTGGAGAGTAATCCTGCTGTTGAGAAAGCTGTCAGGGCTGTCCTCTCTCCAGGCATTGACGATGATGCTGGGCAGGACTTTCCGTTATATGCAATGGGCGCAGGTCTTTCCGGAATCTCATCATCCACGACACTAGCACAGGCTGACCCTGTGGACCCTGCGGCTGTAGATCGTATGAGAAAGCATTTATTGAGGGGAGAGCGAGTGAAAGCCGTGTGGGAAGCTGTTGATAAACGACTTTGGGCACACGCAATGCTGATATCAAACACTGTATCAAAAGATCTTTACAAGCAGGTTGCCCAAGAATTCGTGAAAAAGGAAGTGAAGAACGTCGGTGACAACACTGAACCTCTCGCAGCCTTGTACGATATATTTGCGGGTAATTTTGAAGAAAGTATAGATGAACTTGTCTCACCATCTGCTCGCGCTGGTTTCCAAATGATCAGCACTTCTGCAAAATCAAAGCCTTCTAAAGACGCACTTGACGGTCTCGATAGATGGCGTGAGACTCTTGGTCTTGTTCTCAGCAACCGAAGTACAGATGACAGTAGGGCTTTGACTGCTCTCGGCAAGCTTCTTTCCGGCTATGGTAGGGCCGAGGCTGCACATATCTGTTTCTTGTTCGCACGAAGCACATCTGTATTCGGAGGCATTGATGATTCACTTTCAAATATGATCCTCGTCGGCTCTGACCATTTAAGGCAGCCTTTTGATTTCGACAGGGAATTGGAGCCAGTCCTTTTAAGTGAAGTGTATGAGTACGGCTTATCGTTGTCAAATACTTCCAGTATTTTGACCTCGAATCCGCACTTGGCGGTCTACAAATTACACCATGCCACAATTCTTGCAGAGTATGGTCATCGACAGAAGGCACTAGAATACTGTGAGAGTATTGCTTCGACCATCACTTCTCAAACAAGACGATCACCATATCATCATGCTCAATTGGTTTCGGCCCTTGATGATCTTAGTAAGAGGTTGAAATCATCACCCAAGGATGAGAATGGCTCTTGGATCTCCAAACCTAGCATTGATAAAGTCTCTGGTTCTGTATGGGCAACATTCAATAAGTTCGTTGCTGGCGATGAAAAGGACGCCGCTGATGCTACGTCAAATGCCGGAAGTTCGGCTGATATTGGCCCATTCGCACGCATAGCTGGTGGCACTCCAACCATAAGTCGATCACCGTCTGTTGCTGATATCTATGGTAGCTCTTACAATGGAGGGGGAGGTTTGGGTATTAATGGAATCGTTTCATCAAGTCAACAAACAAAGGCGTCTTCACGATATGCTCCAGGTCCTGCCTATACTCCTCAAGGGTCATATGAAGCGCCAAGTTCTTTCCATGGTTCTCAACCTCGAACTTCGTTCGAAGGGGGTAGAACATCCGATGAGTTCCGTCGTAATTTGCATGAACCGCAGAGACAGATGCCCTCAGAATATCGTCCAAGTTCACAACAGTACAGTCAACCTTCCAATTTCACACCTCATAGCACTGGTTATAGTCCATATACTGGGGGTGATTCTCCTTATACGCCCCAGGCTATTCCTTCCGCAATGGACATCCCATCGACCAACTTCGATTCACCGCAGCCTATGAGTTACGATGGACAACAAACCTATCAACCGTTTATGGGAGGTTACGAAGCATCTAGTAATGGATATGAACCTCCATCGTCAACTGGTTATGAGCCACCCACTGGAAGTTCTTACGAGCCACCTTCATCAGGCACAGGATACGAACCACCATCATATGAACCTAGCTCGATGGAACAACCTGATTCCCCTATCGGTACAAAACCAAAGAAGAGCTTCATGGATGATGATGATGACATTTCTTCACTCAAGGCACGATCAGAAAGTACTGGAGAAAAGACCAAAGCGGAGAAAGATCGGGAAGCCGATGAAGCTTTCCGAAAGGCCGCTGAAGCTGACGGTAAGCATTTTTCCAATTCTATAGATCATCATAATACTAATAATTTCCTAGCTGCTAAAGACAAAAAGCCCGCCTCACAGAAGAAAGGATGGGGTCTTGGTTGGTTTGGCGGCGGCAAGAAAGAAGCCGCTCCCATTGATGCTACACAAGAAAAGAAAGCCATCAGAGCTAAGCTTGGCGAGGAAAGCAGCTTTGTCTACGATCCCGATCTCAAGCGATGGATCAACAAAAAGGCCGGTGCAGAAAATATACCCACTCCATCTGCTACTCCACCTCCACCACGAACCACGGGCCCACCCAGATCAGCTAGCGGTACAGTGATGCCAAGTGTAGCAGGCGGCTTGAGAATACCTCCACGATCAGTAAGCTCAGCGAGTGCACCACCTCAAAGAGCTCTTGAAAGATCTAGCGATAGCGGAATGCTGGTGGACGGGGGACTAGTCAAAGCCCCCGCGATGATCAGAACACAAAGTAATGGGAGCGCACTGGGTGGAAATCTCGCCGGATTGATGAGTTCTGGCAGTGCACCGCCCAGTAGACCAAATACGGGTATGAGTAATGCATCGAGTATCGATGATTTATTGGGTCCGCCTAGTGCGAGTGGAGGAAGAAAGGGGACGGTTAGGAAGGGGAAGAAGGGGAGGGGTTATATTGATGTTATGGGTGATAAAGCGGTGGGTAGTGGAAGTGGGGGAGCTTAGGATAGGGGTGGGGATGGGTGTGGGTGTGAGAGGAGTTGTATTATATGTCTTTGCATGGAGAGTTGATGGATGGATTGATTCGGATTGGTTTGGTCCAAGAGAGAAAAACGAAGACGTTGTAATTTTTTGTACGAAAGGAAAGTAGTGCGTGCTATGGTTGATTTGATAGTTAATATGAAGCATGATGGATGCATGCATCAATGAAGATGAAGAAGGAAAGAAATTATACCATTCGTTTTTTTGGGATGGGTTGGGTTGGAGTTGGGTAGATAGATAAATAAAGCGAAGGAGCATAATTTGATTGATTTATTGATTTGGTTGATTTGGTTGATTTGGTTGATTGGATTTTGAGTGATTTTGATGTCTGGGTGATGGTGGTGAGTTTACAAATTCAAACCCAAATGTAGATACCTCACCAAATCAATTTTCCTTTTTTTTTGAGTGAATACCCATTACTACTCATCATACGATTTCCCTATACATTATACACTACCTGTCTCTCACATCTCAGTATCTCCTGTCACCCACAAAAGATCCCGCAACCATCCAGAACTCAAACAAAGAAGCGCCCCCAAAAATCCTCCTCCTACTCCTAAACATCCCGAGTGCGAAATCCACACCCCAAAAACATATACACAAAGAAAAAAACATCAAATCCACGGATCAGAACAAAGAAAATCGATACCAGTACCGACCGGTACCGGTAGCGGTACACCAAAGCGACATTTCGTTTTCAATTTCAACTTTTTCATACATACCCATGAGATATAATCAATTCAGAAATATCGTTCTTCGTTCTTCGTTACCTTCGACCTTTCAATTTGATTCTCTCTTCCTTTCTTTACCTTGGAGTATATTTGTTTTGGGGTCCATGCGAAATCTATCTAGCGTTTCAAGGAGCTCGAATACGGTAGCGAAACTTTGAATGGAACTTCGTAGCGATTATTGGATCTCTACAAAGTTATTTCATTTCATTCCGAGAATGAGGAATAAATATAGCGAAACGATGTCCTACACTCCCGCCTCCACTGCTGATCCTACCCTAATAATTAATCGACCGCGTCCTCCAACTTGGGTTTTCCTCCCTCCATCTACATCTCCATCTCCAACTCCAAACCAGGAATCGTCCTCCTCCTCAATCTCTTCAACCAAACTCGCATCCGATAACCTCCCCCCTTACCCCCCACCACCTACTCGCCCGCCACCACTCACACCACTCACAGCACCCCCTCTAATCCACATTCACCCTCCCTCCCTCTCTCCCTCAAAAACGAATCAAGAATCTCACGAGTACGACCAAACATCCCCCGTCAACATCAACACCTCCCTACTCGCCTCTCACTCCCTCTCCCACTCTCACTCCAACTACAACTCGAACTCTCACTCCACCTCCCACTCCCGCCCCAAAAACAAAGAAAAAGTACCTATACCCCCATTCAGCAAAGCACTTTTTTCCAATTATCCACAATCGCAATCGCATTCGCAATCTAATTCTCCATCAATACCAACACCAACACCCAGCTTTTCCATTTCGCCCTCGGAATCTTCTTCTCCATCTCCATCTCCATCAATATCTCCATCATTATCCTCCTCCTCCTCCTGTTTAACCCCCCAGCCACCAATCTACCACCCAATCTCTCACCTGCACCTCCCCTATCCTTCTCGGAACCGACCTCGACCTCCTATCCCCTTAACGCGCAACATATCCGCGTCTGAATTCTACTATTCTTCTCGTCGCCATTCTCATTCCCATCGCCATACAACTTCAAATTCAAATGCAAATCCTCATCACCACCCCATCCCCCAGTACCAATATCCAGAACCAGAACCCGAACTCGAATCCGAAGAAGATACCAACGACTGGGTTATTATTCCCCCGGATATCTATTCGCTGTCTTCATCTTCATCATCCATGTCTCCATTTCCTGCATCACCTATCTCAACAAACAGAAACACAACACCTCTCCCACCGCACCCTCACAACTTCAACTGCACCTCCAACCCCCCATCCAAACCCACAGCCACACCCACAACAACCGAAGCCGAAGCCGAGCGCCTCCGACTCCACGGTCACGGTCACGGGAAGAACATCAGTAGCAGTACCAGTACCAGTACACTGGGCTATCTATTTAGTTTTCTGTATGTGATTCCATTCTATACATTTCTCTTCCCATTTTCCATCTCCATTTTCCATCTCCATTTTCTCATCAAAACCTCCCACCCAATCCCCATCACAATCACAACTCCAATCAAACCCCAAACCCCAAACCCCAACCCAACTCCAACCCAAATCACAAAACACCTCCCTCACACTGTACACATGAACTAACAAACCCATCTCACCAGAATGTCAACTAAAGGATATACCTCTACCCCTGCCCCTACCAGCAGCGCACAGCGTACCTTGTGAGGAGGGGGAGAGGGGTATTCACTATAAGCATTTATACATCTATCCATACAATTCTTTACTACCTACCGTATTGAAATGCCAATCCTTCTTCCCCCCCTCTCCTTACAAAAGAAAAAACAGAAAGAAAAACAGAAAGAAAAACAGAAGAAAAGAGACATATCATATCATATCACATCATGTAACCATCTAATATAGCCAGCAAGCCAGCCAGCCAGCCAGCAAGCAAGCAAGCAGCACACAAGCATGGGAATGAATGCGTTGAAATTAATTATCTGGTACTCGAGTATATACATATACATATACATATACATACACCAGTAGCAGGCAGATTGGAAATATAATTTGGAAATATCCTCAACAATACAATACCGATGGATTGCTGAGGAAAAATGAAAAATGAAAAGCAGAGGAAGACTACTCTACTGACTACTGAGTATATCAATATCAAAGCGAGAAATTGAGAATATACATGTGTATATGCATATCCATATATGTACCTAAATAAACAAACGTGATGATATATATGTAAACACTACTTAAGTATAAAAATAAAGAAACAGTGAAGATATCGTACGTATATAACCATAACACTTGTGCGATCGAAATGCTATAAACAATCCATCTCCATTCGCTCATTCATTCGAATATGACATTACAGTGCCCGCGAGCCCTATTACCTACCTAGTATGTACTTTCAATCCTCCCTCCGCCTATCAAAATCGAAACCCATAAAGATAAAGTGATGAATAATTGCATTCGCATATGCCGCTTATGACCTCAGCTCAACGCCTATTCCATATTTGCATTTCCATATCCATTTCCATTTCCAGTTCCATTTCTCGTTCCATGTTTCCCTCATTATTTCTGTACCTTGGCTAGTCCCTCCCCTTCTCTCCTCACCACCTTCCTCGGTAACACCACCACTTTCTTACTCAACAAATCTCTCAATTCCTTACTAATAACCTTTGGTCTCTCGGGCATATCTTCTAATTCTCCATTTGGTTTCTTGCCTTTGTCTTTTCTGGCGCCTTCAATTGCGCCGCTTCCTGTATCGGCACCACTAGTTACACCGCTAGAGCCAGAAGGTCCAGACGCTTGCGGTGTGCTCTGTGTACCACGGCGTCTAACAGATGGCTTTGGAAAACTTGATTTCTTATCAATGGCCTCGACTGTTCGTTGAAATCGATGAAATAATGCTTCGGCGCGGACAAGCGTGGATTCCAAATCTATTTGGTTAGATAGTTCATTGACTGTTGATGCGTTAGTATCCCTCGTCTTCGTAACTCGGGCATCAAATATGAGCAAAACATACCATATTTCAACACCTCGTCAAAATGCTGCAGATGAGTCATGATAACGTCCCTATGTTTCTCTAAAATTGCCAGAGCAATAAATAGATGGAAGCCAGAGCTCAAAAAATCCGTCCATAATATTTCCCAAAGATGTAGAACATCTAGCCATGCAAATTCACGTTTGTACCAAACGAGTAACATGCGGAAAAAGAAGAAGAAATTGGTGCTATCTGCACTTTGAAGATGAAGATACAGCTTGGGATCCATGAGTTGAACCAGGTGGTCAAGTGTAAGAAGTTGAGATCGCATGCCCGATTGATCACGGAGGAAATTACATTCCATACGTTCCATGAAGTGTTGGAAGCCCCAAAAAGCGATCGCATCGTCTTGCATAACGGCATATATCGGAGCAAGAAGATCTGACATGCCTTGTACATAACCAAGGTCACGATTGTATTCGTTGTAGCTAAGAAGCATGTCTTTCATCTGCTCCAAGTGAACATTGGTACCCACATCAGCAAATGGTGAGTCGGGATCTGGATGTGGTGTGTCTTCTCCCTCGAATAATGGAATGTTACGATCGGTTCTATGAACGTCCTTCTCTATTGCAAGAACCCCAAGAAATGGGATATGTCAGCCTTTTGAAATCATGGATATATTATGATATTGGGGTTTATTACCTATTCGGTTCTTTTGTTCTCGCCACCAGTCCCCCTCTTCTCCTTCACCTCCAAGATCGATTAAACGATCCCACCACGCACCCTTTAACTTCACGTACTCATCACGTAGACCTGCTATCACGGCCTTTCTTTCGTCCGCCGAAGAATCCCATTCATACACACCGAGTAAGAATAGCCAAGCCTCCTTCCTAACTCCATCATCTGGATCGAGTCCGCCGTGAAATACCCTTTCCTTGACTTCATCGACTGTAATTGATAATCTGCCGGTCCTCTGATCGAAGAACTTGTTCCACTCTCTCAGTGTTACTGTTTTTCTCTGTTCCCTCATAGTCAAAGAACCCATCTCGGTCTCCAATAACTCAAACTCGCCAACATCTGTTTCCTCCATTTCTAAGACATCTCTCGCCGTCCATATCCTCTGGTTTCGATCCCTTTCACTCTGTTCTGCGATTCCCATAGCCCATCGTGCCAAATATATCCTCGCACTATCGAACTCCTCTTGTAATGTTTGGACCTCCGGATTCTTCATAAATCTCCTGACCTGCGGAGGTACTTTCGGGTTATCGACGATTGAATCGGCCGTCCTCCTAGTAAATGTCGTGACTTTGCTGAATTTCTCCATCAGATTCCACCCCGTCTCCTTCACAAACTTTGTAACCGGATCCATCCCCGCGTCTCTTTGCGCACTGCGATATGAACTCGAACCTGCACCCGCAGCACTTCCAACTCTCGCACCACTACTCGTTGGTCTTCTCACCGGCGCAGATGTGACCGGTTTATCTCCAAACGCTTCTTTATCTTCAACCGACGGTTCCACCAAGTAAATGTTCGGTTCCGCACCACTTCTCTCAATCTCCACATATCGTCTCAGCCACCTCAATACCTCATCACCGCCCCAAAACATCTCTCCATTCGCCCCAAACGGATCAAACGATTCCCTCGTCCTCTTCTTCTTTTGTAAAATCGTAGACTGACATTCTGAATCGTGGAAAAATAGCGCAGGGAAGGAATCTCCAACTCGAGAATTGATGACGACGCTTCCGAACCACCATCCTAGACTTGGTGGTCGTACGAGTAGGCTGTAAACCTGCGAGACGGGTATGGCGAAAGCGTAATGTCCGACCGAGCCAGAATGTGTAGTTGTGGTTGGAGGAGGCGGTACGAGATATGATTGTTTTGGTGGAGAATCGCCTTCTGCAAGATCAACCTTCACATATGTATTCAGGGCATCCCCAAGGGACGATTCGGGGAGCCATGCAAGAAGCAAGGAAGCGGCGGCTTTTGGTTTTGCATCTTGAGAGGAAGACGACGTAGGACGAGAATCCGGAGGTGGCTTTTGTTGTAGTAGAGCTATGTATCCTGGAATATTATCTTTCGCAGATGGTGTAGGATGGATATAAACCTGTTGTTGTAGTTGAGATGTCAGTGATAAGTGATAAGCTGCTTGAATGACCCCGCACTTGCTCGAAATTATCAAGATGTTGGGAATAACTACCTTGCTCTTGGAAAACAATAGTTTGACTCCTTTACCTGACTCAATGTGCGTGACGGTATTATAGTCGCCCTCCTCGTCGTCGCTCAAAGCATAGAAGCTATTTGATGGTGATACGGGTCTTGCGGGGCCAGAAGACGACGTCATTGCCACAATCTCGGAATGCTGGGAATATCGTTGCAGTCTGGCGCACAAATATCTTTTGGATAATCTCAAATATCACAGAATATTAGATTGATGGTATTTGGATCATTGTATCTTGATTTTGTATCGTTCTGGTTGTCGCTTTGGTAGTATAACGCAGTTGCGCAGTTGTCTCTCTTCCGAATCACAATTGTTTGCGCGGCAGGCGACTTTCGCCATAGAGACCTAATAACTCGTGATCTAGACAACATTATATGAAAATCAATGTTTTTATTTGCGATTATTTAACAATATTTTATAATTTGTTCAATTTGTTTATTCTGAGAAATATCTTTCAACAATTCTTGAAATTGTTCATTAATACTAGCCGGAAGCAGCGTTTAGTTGCGATACCAAAATCTCTATAGATCTCCTAATAAGCTATAACTTGAAGTAATAGCGCAATAAATGAGAGATAGAAACTCACAAAGAGCTGTATAACAAAAACTTTGGATTTCTATTCTTGGATATCGTTAGATATTCAATTCTAATACAGAAGCTTCTTCAAAAGGTATATAATTATTTTAGATATCAGACTTTGATACTAGTATATTGAAGTATCCAATCAAGAATAAAGTAGAGTTTCAAGATTTGTTATATATCTAACTTATATAGCTGCTTCTAATCACTACTCAGACTTCAAATTCAATACTCTTATTAATCTAAGATTTAAATCAATAGAAGTATATCTAAAAGTATTGTTGCATATCTAAAAATCCAAGCTCTAAGCCGTATAACAACTTCTAGAGTTCTATTCCTAATCTGACTCATAGCTCTATATCGAATACCAATCAAAAACTACTAATAGAGTTCGATTACACCAATAGAAGTATATTCAAAAGTATTGTTACATATCTAACTTATACAGCTGCTTCTAATAACCACTTAGACTTCAAGATCTAGACTCTAGACCAATAGAAGTATATTCAGAGGTATTGTTGCATATCTAAAACCAGCCGTATACCGATTCCTAGACTACTAGTCAACTTATAGCTCATATTGAATATTTCCTTAAGCGACAGCTTTAGCTCCACCAACGCGAATCCCTGTAAGAGTATTGTTGTATATCTAAAAACCAGACAGTAGAACAATTCCTAGAGTCTAACTAATACTTTACATTCAATATTAAATGGAATCTATTAATAATAATATTTAATCCAGACCAATAGAAGCGTATATGAAAGTATTGTTGCATATCTAGAACAAGCCGTATATCGATCCCTAAACCACTAGACTCTGAGAGTTCTAGTTCTAGTCGGATTTATATTACCTTTGTGACCAAAAGGGTATAAACAGGACTCCGATTGTGTACTTAGAATCTACAAGTGAAGAGCTATATAGGGTGGTAAAAGGAGGACTATATATATAGGTATTGGGAGCTATAAGGGCTAGGCCCAAAAGAGTGAAAAAAAGATTAGAGATAAGTATTGTATGATATCTAGGTCTAAAGCTATAGAGCTAGGGCTCTAAGCTGTAAAAAGAAGATACAAGAGAACCATCTTATTATACTACATTGTTGGAAGTTGAGGTTATATGTCACGTGTTCTACATCTATACCTACCTTACCTTACCTTACCCTACCTTACCCTGCCTTACCCTAGTTCAGATGGATGCCTTAGGCATTCATCCATTATATAGTTAGGGCCACTCTATGCACTTCCTTCTTTCCATACATTGTACAATATATCTTTCTGTAAATAATCAATAATACTGTTATTTCCATTACGCTATAGGGCATTACTTTCTAATATATATATATAATATGAGCCAATGGATAGAAGAAAGCCATCTGTTCCATCACAATTCCCTATTATCATTCCCCTAAGCCCTCCATTTGTGACGATATAGATTATCAGCTGTTCTTAAAATTAAAATTAAAATTAAAATCATCTATATCCCAACAGGTTTTTTGCTACCCTCCTTCAGGTTCTAATTTCTTTCGCCTTTTGGTTACAATACCCTCCTTACCCATAATCTTATTATGAGAAGATTTCTAATTTTGAACTTGAATAGAATCGTTTTGAATACAAGTCGATCATTTGATAAATTTATTCAATTTCATTATAAGATTAGAATACAGTAAATTACTCTTATGCTATTTAGATTCTATAGTAGAATCTATAGTGGGAGGGTTTCTATGATGAGAGAAAGGTATATCTAGTAGGAGGGTTTCTATGGTGAGAGGGTTTCTATGGTAGAAGGGTGAATATGGTTGAAGTGTGAATATAGTTGAAGTGGTAAATACAATAGAAGGGTGGACAAA
>KI628744.1:0-61504 GCA_000503235.1 Sclerotinia borealis F-4128
CTACTCATTCTTAGTTAGCTTGAATAGATATCTTAGACATTTATTTATTATATAATCGGCGTTGCTCTATATGCCTCCTTCTCTTCTTATTGAATATTATATATCTTATCTAGTCCCCACCAGTACCCGTACTAGCCCCGTAATAAATAAAGAGATTTAAAATAATAATAATTATTATTTATTAATTATAAAATCTAAAAGCTTTGATTAAATAAAAAGTAATAAAAAATTTAATTAATTAATATATATAATATATTATTATTATTTATTTGAGATATTTCGATTTTAGTAAATATTTAGTTTATATTATATCTTATTCGTTTTTAAAAATAAATTTATTAAACTTGAAGATTCAAAACTTCAATTATATTATTTTATATATTTTAGATTTAATTAAGCTATTATATTATATTAAATAATGTATTAATAAGATTTAGAGAAGTTTATTATATAGAATGAGAATAGAAGAACTGAGTTGTATAACTAGGCACTTTTCGGCGTATCGGTATAAAAATACATTGAAAACGACAAGGTTGAAAGGAAATGTCTTGAAGAGAAAATTCCGCCTCTTGATAGAATGTTTTGTTGGTATGGATGTTTAGTTTTCGAACCGAGAAAGATAGAATAGAATAATCTGCAACGTAACTCTGCGCCAACCGTAAGTTTACACACGAAAAACCTATACTGAAGTGTGCTGGTCAAACAGATTTGAGATTGGGCAAATTTACGTTTTGTTATATATCAATATCAATATCAAGATCATATCCAAAGATATCACTAACTAGCTCCGTCCCACCTGAAATTGTGCCTCTATCACTACAAGTGATTCAATGTATCATAGATCCGAGATACTCAATATCATATCGATGTGATTTACGGAAAGTGGCATATTTTCCTCCCTTGCGAGCGATACCGCACACGAAACTGCGTTTTTGATTTGTCGTCCATTCAACTCATGCTTGGCAAATTTCTCAATATCGACCGAGTCTATGGTAGCGTTTCCGGTTTTTTTGGCGACAGTATCAATAAAATTAGTCCAAACTGTCAAGCGGCTCGTTTCAGTAAGATCAGGATAGTGAAGAGAGAAGTGAATGCGACCTATTCACGTATTAGATCAAATGTTTTCCTGATAGGGATGTTACATACTTTGAAAAGCCGGATCGATTTCTGACTTTCGATTTGTGGTCAAGATCAAAACACCCCGGAAGTATTCAAGCCTCCGCAGGAAAATACTGACAAGGGTATCGCGAGCAAGGTCAACTCCTCGTGTTGCAAGAAATACGTCCGCTTCGTCGATGAGTAAAACGCAATCCCATCGTCTACTGATCTCTAATATCGTACCCAAGCGCCGATCGACGACGTCGGCATCAATACCAAGTTCTCCCGTACTGACTTGGTACAACGGGCGGGAGGTTACTTCAGCAACAGCCTCAGCAGTCAGAGTCTTGCCAACACCAGGGCTACCGCTGAGCAATCCAACAAGACCCTTCCCTTTATTTTCAATTATGTCATCAAAAGTGGCATCGTCTTGTCGGTGGGATCTGACCAATGCGTGGATCAACTTTCGTCTAGTCTCATGAATGACGAGCTTCTTGAAAGCATCCTCATTCCAAACGATGTCTGTCATGCCACTGACAGAAAACTGACCCCAAGTCTTGTGCGTCAAACTGAAGCCATTGATCCAGTTGGCGCAAAGTAGTAATTGGTCATCTCGTAAATCCAAATCTTTCCCAGTGATAAAGTATTCCCTGTTGATATATGGGAGACTTAGATCCGAAGTCCAGCCAACATTAGAGCGGAATGCCTCCGGATCCACCATGATACGGCCACGAAACTGGTAGTTTGTTAGTCTAAGAATCATGAGAAGAATTAGCGACATACGTTAGCCTTTTGCACCTTGGTCCTTCCGTCTGCAAATTCATTATCTTTCACACCAAATGTGATAGTGTACTCTTGGCACATGGGGGATGATCGTATCAAGGACAAGTACTTACGCCCTCGTTGGATCAATTTCTCTCGAGTAGTATCTTGGTCTGGATCATAATGAAGGGGGTATGCTTGTAACGAAGTGATTTTCTTTACACCATCGAAATCGTCTATCTCGGTGTCTAAGAAACCATAGCCGAAATCTTCTCCATCGTGGGAAATTATGCTACTATGGAGCTGGAAGTATCTCATGCCATTATCTCTTTTTCTATAGGTCCCACTGACAAGAGCCATTGCTTGCATCTGGGATGTAAGACCCTGTTGCATAGAGACCAGGAGGTCTTTTGGCTTCATGATGGTCCACAACAGGTCGAATGAAATTTCTCCATTTTTAAGCAGTGAATCCAGACTTTGCATTTGATGAGCGAAGTCTTCATCTACAAATCGTAGCGCTGTACCAATATCATTAATCAAACTTTGATTTGGTTCGTCTTTTTCTTTCTCTTCCGATTTCCTGGAGATTAGGCCATCTTTGGCATAGAAAAGTAACTCGGGATCACACTGGTTCGTATTAGCCTTTGTGCCAACCTTTGCAAAGGTTTGCGAACCGTCGGAGGAGTCTTGTTTAGACTAAGTCCTTCTACTCCATCAAATATATCCAAAAGTATGTCTCTAAGCCAGATCGATTTAATATCCACCTCGGTGCTTGCAAGCATGCCTGAATCTTCATCAATAATTTCGCTGAGTCCATCGAGCGGGGCAAAGCTTGCCTTGTCTTGATATAATGCGACGTACAACCAGTGCTGTTTTCCCAAAACGATCTGGTTTGACTGTGGCCTTTGCAGTCTTCACGAAGTGTATCTGCCGGTCCTTTCTGCGGAAGTGTTGGTAATGGTCGGTGGGTTAAGGGCGACGGAATGTATACCTGCTATAACTATTTCGCAGATATTGTCAGCTATTCAACATCTCACATGCCTGAAAACACTCCTAACTCACATCTGGTCTACGCGCAAGAGTCTCTGGGCTTGATTATCCTGAGCGGTTTGTGCCCGTTTGATGCCGACATTGGGAGGCTCTGTTTGGTCGTCCGTAGGCGCCGTATTAATTGAAGACGCCATCATGAATTCTGTATTGGTTTAACTATAGCACCGAATCCGTGGTAGATCACAAGCTGATAGCAAATACGAGAAATCGCGAAAGAGAGAGAGAGTGAAAGTCAAGATGGCTTTCGAGATGTGAAATGATAGAAGAGAAAGTAACCTAGGCTTATTTTGAATTTCAGATTGGGCCTGCGTCTCACGTAGAGCAGGCATACTATCTGTAAAGATGATAGATGGGGGCCAGAAGTATCAATTCATTGAGCCCATCTTAAAATGGAGTGATACGGCTATAATGCATGTTGGAGGTATTGGGCTTTTGTCGACATATCCGATACTTTAAAGCCATTTCCCCTTCATCCTTTCTCCCTCTCATTGTGTCAAAATCATATTGACGATACTGTTACATAGTATGAATTTACCGGTAGCCCAAATGTTGTTGATCGATAGAAAAAGCCTCAAGCAGCCTGTGCTCAGCTACCCCATTCTTCAGTGAATATCGCCCCAATTTTAAGGGCGAACTCCCACTTCTTGCTTGCTCGTCAAATCCTATTGCGATCCGTCCCACCATGTCTATTGTCGACATGTCAGCGCTAATGCTATGCCCTGTCTGTATACACTGCGGTGATTCGTTATCAACACCGTAATCTGTAGTACAGAGTAAGCTTTGTACGACTATATCACCGAGACGCAAGAATGCATCCTTCAAAGTTGAAGTGTTCTACGAGTAGTCTTGTCTGAATCTAGATCACGATGATAGAGTCTCAACTCTACCTAAGTAAGTCTATGAAGAGAGATTAATTTCAAGAGAAAAAAAAACAAAGATTTGAGAGTTATAAGTCGCCATGCCTCCAAAACCCAAGATGCCACCGCAAAGAACAGTGTATGATCCTTTGATGGCAGTGGAAACCATGACGCTAATTCAAAAACCAGATCATTCAAACCTCAGGTGAAAAAGGATGCGTCGCCTTTCAATCGTGCACTTGAGGAGTATATCAGGCGAAGGGGGAAGAAGAGCAAGACCCCCCAGTTCATCGCCGACTTGCAAAATACACAGAAGCTTCCTACCAAGCAAGATGTAAACAATGCGATGAAACAGCTCGAAAAAGACACCACGGACTCTGCAGTAACGCGAAACATCAGAAAAATATTGAGACCGGTGATCACAGTACTTGATGACTATTCAGCTGTAGTCGATACTATGAGTAGGTCAAATGTCATGGGAACATCGAGCAAATGATTTACAAGATTTAGGTAATGCTGACCCCATGCCAACGGCAATAATTTGGGGCTGTATGAAGGTCGTAATTACTGTGAGTATCTATGTCAAATAGCTAGCAATATTCACTGATAATTCGAGAGACTTCCCAACGATATTTGAATCTTTACGACGATATCAAAGAACAACTCGATGATATCACCCTTCAACTGAACGTGCTCACGGAGTTCGAGGAGCTGTTTGGAGAATCAAAAACTATGCAAGAATTACTTCAGATGACATATATCGATATTATCAGGTTTTGGGTTCGAGTGGACAAAGAATGTCATCGATGTGGTTTGTGTCTTGCAAAATTCCGATGTTCTTCTTGTGACTAATCTTTTGAAGTTGCCAATAGAATGAGCAGAGCACTGTCTTCATTCAGCACCTCAAAATTAGATGCCATCATACAGGATATTGAAAAGAATACTGATCGGGTCAGCAAGTTGGTTCCTATTGTACAAGAGCGAGTCCAAAAGGGTGAGCGGGAGGATGCCGTAGAGGAGAGACGACTGGCAGGCATGGCTCGAGAACAGCAAAGCGCATTTATCGAGCAACAACTAGAGGAGATGAAGCTGAGAGCCATCGCAAGAAGATGTGCGTGTGCACCACAAAACGTTCGATGGCTGTTTTACTGACAGAAAATACAGGTGGACGTCAAAAGGATGTGAGAAATTGGTTACGAGGTCATTCAACCCTCAATGAAAGCAATTTCCGCCGCCAAGAACAGTATATGAAGAGACGGAGCCCAGACACCTGTTCCTGGCTTTTATCTCATCAGACATTCGAGGATTGGAAGAACCCAGATGCAAATTGCTCCATGCTTTGGGTAAAGGCAGCTCCTGGAGTTGGGAAATCTGTCCTCTGCTCTTATGCGATCCAGAAAACGCTCGAGGCCAACTCATCTGGTTGCTCTTTGCATCAATACTATTCATTCGATGAGGTTTTCTCTTCCCTTCAGGTGTATTGTTCGATAGCTGAACAGCTCGCCAATCGTTTATGGACCTATCTCGAGGATATGCCAGAAGACATTCATACATTCACACAGCGGACAACTACTGCGTCCACAACTGAGGATGTGAAAACCTTTATTCGTATGAGTTTAAGCTGCCTCCCTATATCTTATCTATTTCTCGATGGTCTTGATGAGGAATGTGATGCTGGCCTTCGTTGGGAGGCTATGTCTGATGCTTTGAGATTTTTTATTGAGCTCACCGGCGATAAATCCTACAAGTTTAAGCTATGGTGCAGTAGTCAAGATCGAGCCGATCTTAACCCATATTTGAAGAATTTTGCCGCGATTGAAGTTACTAAGGATATAAATAGTGCTGATATTGAGCTTTATCTATCGAAGTCGATCCTGAAACTTGACAGTCTGGATATTGATGAAGGCTATCAAAATTTGATTCTCCAAGACCTTCGTCAGAAAGCGGATGGATGCTTTTTATGGGCATCACTTATGCTAGACTCCGTCTCGAGTGCAGTGACACTGTCAGCTGTGCAAACTCAAGTTCAAGAAGGCTTACCAAAAGACTATGAAAACTATTACCAGAATAAGATAGACAAAATCGAAGCATCACAAAAGATATTCGTATCGTGAGTCTTATAACATCCATGAGAAGATATTACCTTACTAAATACAACCTTTAGGAAGCTTCTTGCATGCATCGTCTATGCGAAACGGCCACTGCGACTGGACGAGCTATGTGAATCCATCGCGGTTCTTGATACATCAGATTGTGAAAATTTCGACAAGTCACAGAAATTGTTCAGAAAAATGATTTTGAAATTGTGTGAGCCTTTGGTTCAAATCGAAGATCTTGACACAGCGCATGGCCAAATTTCAACATGCACTCTCACGCACGGTTCGGTACGACAATTTCTCGTAAAACATCCACAATGTTTGAGCACATCACAGGCATTGGCATGTGAGATTACGGAAGAAGTCATGGCTAATGTTTGCTTAAAATATCTATGGCAATCGCGTTACCAGCGATTATTGACTCAATCCAAAGACACGTTCGAAGATTATACAGGTGAAGATGTGATGGAACATCATATGCTTTCTTATGCCGCCAAATATTGGGATAAGCATCTTGATGGAGTTACATACACCGCTGAGATATGCTCGAGAGTGCAGAGCTTTATAACATCACCACAATTCCTTACATGCTTACAGGTTCAAAGCTTGTTCATTGGAGGTAAGATCTATAAATCGCAAAGGTTTGCAGCATACATGGCTCTAATATTCTGTCATCATATAGGACAATTCCAATTTTGGCTCGATGCCAGACGAACTTGGGCAGGACCGCATCTCAGACGTGTGTTCCCATCCTGGCTTGCTAGTAATTGCAACAAGCAACTGGAAGTTAAGTACAGCAATTTCGTCGGCGAATGGAATCATCTTTTGGATCAAGTCACGAATATTGGAGGTAGATATCCCGGCGAAATTGATCGAATCTTTTGGGGCTCTTTGGGCCCGACACATTTCTTGCAGAAAGGCCAAAGTCGATACAAAAGCTTCATGCTTCAAGCCACGGACGAAGATCTCAATTTGGAAGCGCCTTCTCGGTACTATGATGGAATTGATGCGTCAGGTCAAAATATGGTGGTGCTAAAGTTGGAGAACCTGTGAGTAACCTCTACCACAATTTATAATCAGAACGAACATATTGACCTTAAGATAGGGGTACTGCATCAGAAGAGCTTGAATTTACTTGCCAACAGTGGTTACTGGGTAATCGTCGGCCCAAGCTTACAGCATCACAGAAGATCAATGTATCTCGATCGAGTTGGTCCCTATATGATCATCCAGTCGCCGAAAAAGTGCTTGGACGTCCTGTTCCCGTTCATCTGACCGATGATCTACAGTATCTCAGAATCGGATACCAGCTCTTTGCTCAACAAGATAACAAATATACACCTATTGACCTGTTCGACGAGGAATCATATTTTGAAGATATAGTGGGCTCTGGACCATATATTGCCGTATCAACAAGGCGAAACATAACGCACGAGGATCTAGTCAAAGGATCAGCTACAGATGACACAATACTAGATTATGGAGAACATATGGCTCAAATAATACAAAAGATAACAGAAGCCGAAGGCCAGACGGTCGCTAAGTCTTCTACGGCTCCGACTACCACTGTAGAGGAGTCACGATCAAGCCGATCCACCGCTTCATCCAGCAACAGTTCTGTTCTATCGCTTATAATAGAAGACAATATCGATGCTGGTGAATTAAAATACGAAGAAATTGCCGTTGAGGAATTCGATGATCTCGTGGAAGCTTCTGATACCAGTTCTGATGGCAATTCTGCTGAGACAGATTGGAGCGAAGGGTCGACACTGGGTGATATCGACGAATTAGACGATGATGATCAGTGGAATGATTGGGGCAACGAAAGAATATCTATTGAAGATCTGAACAAAGAATTTGAGGATTTTGAGCACCCAGATGCAAACGATAGCGATGATCTCGATGATCCCGATGTTCCAGATGTTCCAGATGACGACGATATCTCGGATGAATTCGATGAATCAGAAGATGAGGAGGAAGTGGGGGGTATTGGTAAGGAAGCTGATATCGAGATGATTTTATCAGGGGCTCCGGGATATGTTTTGAAACGTGCTCGTATTGAAAAGGATCCCGATGATAGCGACTCTGTCGCAAGCCATTATTCACAAAGCTTGTATAGTGGTTCGGAAAGCGACGGTAGTCAAGACGATGAAGACACTGTGGATAATGAAGAAGCGCATAGACTGGAAGACCTCATTCTTGGCAAAAATAGTGCTGGAAAAGATGCTCCTCGCATCTCGATACAGGTATTCGATACCACGACTGAAAATAAATCGCCGTCGTTCCACTACTCGCAACGCATATCGGGCGTCATATTTCACTCTCCTTCTGCTTTCCATCCAACAGAACCACTTCTCGTCTGGCCCTTGGGTGACGGCAATATACTGTTCGCAAACTACTCAAACAATACGTATTTTACCAGAGAACTGTGCTGCTCTACGTATCACTCCTGTCATATATTTGTCAAACCGCACTTTTCACCCTGTGGTTCCTATCTCCATTTCGCCGCGTTGGAGGGTCGACCCATCGAAAATGAACTGAAGATGCATCTAAGTCTCCAAGTTTCAACCCATCGCTTGTCATCCAGGAAAACGGCGAAAAGTCCTCCTAGATTGGTATACAGGACCAATTTACCCCTAGGAGAAAGTCTTTCCATGAGTGTGAGTCGACTTCCTTACACCTTGACCTGGACTGAGAAGGAACTATTCTTTGTCACGCGGGGCCAAGAGCTTGATGTTATGAGGATTCCATTGTTCAAGGCCCCGGATGAAAAGAAAGTTCCGGTTTGCTACATTCAAAATCCAATTTACCTGCCGAGATCAGCCGAATTAAGAAATGTGTACTACTTTCCGCCTTCCTCATCCAAATCGAAGAACGATAAAAATAAAGATAAAGAAGAAACCGGCAAAATCATAATCGGCTCTCATTCTTCAATCCCATCTCAAGGTCTGATAGTACCCAAACGTCAAATGGTACAACCTCCAATTGGGGTACTGGTGAAAGAAGAGACGGATCTTGGTGGGTGGAAATGTAAGAGTGTGGATGTAGATGTGGATGAGAAGGGGAAGAAGGAGAGGGTTAATATGCAAGGTGGGAGGTTGCAGGGAAAGTTTGAAAGTTTTGATTTGAAGGAGGATTGTGATATTATTCCTTATTTATTTTAGGTTTTAGGTTTTAGGTTTCCGCAAGCTGTGAGTTAGTCTGGGATATCATTTGACGTTGATGAATATTGTTGGACATAGAATGGATGCAGAGGATGGTGATGAAGACGAGGTGGATGTTCCTACATAAGGACTTCAATCTCTTTCTTAGGGACATTCTCCGTGGCAGGGAAATATCTCCTACCCACAAACTTTACATCAAACCCTTTTTTTTTGCGGGAAACCTAGCACATCTTTAGGAACCATCAATTCAATCAGTAAATGCATTCTCGCTTGCTTCCAATAGGCTTTCATTGTCATGAAACTTCTTCACTTAACTACTCAAGTTTATTTATTTTCTACTTTATTTATTTTCTATTAAATCTTCATGCTAGGATCAATCACCAAAAACCAATCGCACTACCTGATTTCCCTAAGGACAAAAATTTATTCATTGAAGATTCAAGAAAGTGTAGGTAAGGTTATCTTTAGGTTCGTGATTGGAATACAAAATATATTTACAGTTTCTATCTAAGAATCAATTATGGATTATTAGTTCACAATCGCATAATGAAGGAGAGCTTTCCCATCCGGTCCCACCACGCTCTTCCCCGCGTGCCATGCCAATCTGGTCCACAGTCTAATTAAAACTATGCGTAACGAGACAGGATAGTGAAGAGTGAATAGATATCGATTATTGTACTGGATGGATGGTGTGGGTTTGAAATTGGAAGGACTTGATAGAAATCGGAGATAATCCGAAATCACTTGGGACTGCAGCTCTGCCCTGCCCCTTCATTATCACAAGCAAACTTTTTGGCTGCAAGATGTGAATTAGTCGATCTGATTGGTTGAGGAGTCCCCTGTAAGCGAAAGATTGAAAGATTGGCCGTCTGCACCTTCCTTGGGCCTTGCGTTGTATGGTTGGTATGTTCGCATTCCACCAATCTAACTACAGTATTGCTCAAATCTTTGGTCGTTATTGTTACCTCCTGATTCCAACTGGATAACTGCAGAAGTACCGCAAAGATATCCTCAAGGTTCGAGCTAGCAATACCGGTGATGTTCCTTTAATCGAAAACTAACAACCATCGAAATCTGTCTCATCCGGCGAGGAAGAGATAACCTTACGAATGTGGAGAAGTGGATCCCGCCAAGTATAAAACAGCTGCATCCCGCACAATGCGTATATCCTTCCCTGGAGCAATGGAAGATCTTTTATGGATCAATTTAACCTTTACAAGGCACATTAGCCGCGACTCCGCGAGTGGCCGAGTGGTTACACAACGCCTCCCCCCCGCTTCTCCTCTAATGGACCCTGGATGAACAACCACTGAAGAACCATGATTTCGAGGAAGCGATGCCAAATGAATGTCGTATTCTCCAATTTGCTCAGAATAAAGCCTACGTATATCTGAAAAGACGCGACAAGTATTGCTGTCCCGAGGGACTGGATTGCTAGCATCTTGAAATCTTACATCCCCTAGACTTCACGGAATGGCTCGAAACAGCAATCACGGCCGTTGATTCTTCAGCCTGTTTCACGCATTGCAGGAAAACCAAACCATTCAATCTATTGAAACCAGTAATGACTCCAAAAAGAATTACTGAACCGTGTTGGAATCTCGCCATAGTGGAAGAATCAGCGGATCAGAATTACCGGCCCGTTAATATTCCTCATATCTTCCAAAGTCTTTGCGATACGCCTTCCTCATGAGGTTCATTTGTAGGCCTTCATATCAACCGTAAGAGCATCGGAAATGTCCTGGTGAATTCATCGCTATAGTTCCTTGTCGCCTCTCGTGTTGGATTTGCTTTTTACGAAACGGTATGTCATACATACACAGCTGTGCCGAGCCGCCTTTCCATACCTGGTTCTTTTGCCTAGACAATGCTTTAATTTCAACAAGATATCTGCAGCTCCCATTCGTCTGAAGTCCGGACGGATGGATGTAGATGAGGTTCAATTCCAAATTATTGGTATTTAAGGACACAAGGGTAATAATTGGAGGCCCACAAACCTGTGGGGTTGAACCAATTGGACTTCAAGGCGTTGAAGCGCTGCAATGGCTTTGTAATGCAGTCTAGCCAGGGGGACTAAGCCTAAAATTCATCATTCACATGCACGAATGTATTGATCGGGTTTCCCCTAGGCCGCTGCTCGAATTGCAACAAAATTGTACAAGTACAAGTTACTGGTCGGGTCTCATACCATTACAGTCGAAGTGCAGTTTATTCCCTCGAAGATCTTTCTTGTGCGTTCGGAACATGTCCAAAAATTGCGCAGGTTTGCAGATCAGGCAAAAGAAGAGCAGATAGGGTTCCTTGATTCAAATTTGATACAGTTACAAATTCAGTGATCCGATCAAAAGGAATTAAAACTCTGATATTTTTCTTGCAAAGATTCGACTGTATATGCGGTGTGGACAAGATGCTTCACTCTAAATGTTGGAGTCGAGCGTTTTAAGTACAAGAAACACATAGGTCCGTTTCGATATGTTCCATGTACTGTGGCATATAGTGAAATCCCCAACAAAGCCAATATGCTGGTGAGAATTTCTACGGTTCGGATATCCTTGGCCGAACTGTTTTCCCTAAATTCCCTTTCCGGAACCGTTGATTAGGCAATTATGGCTCATGTATCATGTCATCGATCCACAATCGCAGCTCGACTTTACGTTTCTATTTTTCCAACTTTGCTCCACGTGTAAAGGCTGCTGGACACGATGAATCGGACGCAGGCTATAATCACTGATACTAACAAGACCCCTCTTGTGGAGATATTTGTATATATACCGCTTGCGTTTTCTTTCCTCAGTGTTCTTGCACGGCTAGCTACAAAATTGGTGGTTTTGAAGAAACTCGGATGGCATGACCATTTGATAACAATATCACTGGTGAGTAAGACGTGCGTTTTTCTACATAGAGGTCTGCTAACCATTGAGCTTATAGGCATTTGCTATGGGTCAATCTGCAGCAGTTGCGATTCAATGTGCGAATGGGTTTGGACAGCTAACTGTGACGACAAATGATGGGCAACAACAGACAATGTTAAAAGTTAGAACCGCTGCATTTACTGTGTAACAGTCTTTCTAGATACTACAACCACTGACTGGCCGCTTCTTTGTAGGCGGAATATGCTTCGAATATGCTCTTCATTACAAGTCTATACTTTGCGAATGTGTCGGTGGCCTTGTTCCTAATAGAGCTAACACCCATCACGGTCAAGAAGCGGGCATCGCAATTTCTTGGAATTGTGATATCATTATGGGCAATCAGTTCTATAGTAGCCTCTGCATTCCAGTGCCATTTGCCTAATGTATGGGATAATCTGAATGGAAAATGCTTTGATCGGGTTTGTGCTGTCAAATTTATGGCTACGAAACTTTCTGACTTGATCCACAGAAGGCGTTTTGGAATTCCGTGGCGATTGTGAACATTATCACAGATGCTGCTTTGATTTTGATCATAATTGTCATAGCACTTCACATAAAGGCTTCTTGGAATCGAAGGCTTACTATTATTGCAGTATTTGGGACTCGTATCTTGTTAGTATGGCCTCAGAAAATTCCCTTTATTGGCTAACGAATATTAGTGTTATTGTTGCGGTAGTTTTTCAATTGATCTACTACAACAAAACCATTGTCAACCCAGTGTTCGACCTTTGGCCTGCAGCAATCAGTACGCAAATCGCTCAATGTCTCAGCATTGTCACGGCATGCTTTCCATACCTCAAACCCTTTCTCTCCAGCCTCGAATCTGGCATGATGCGAGCAGACGACTTGCGCCGTCGAGGCGGTACCGAAAACGATGATTACAACGGGTACTACGTTCATAAGTCAGGGGATTCCTCGGGACTGGGGGGCAAAGGATCGAAGATTAGGAAGATGGTTAGTGATAGCTTGGAAAGCCGAAAGACGGTAGAAACTTTCAGGCTATCGAATCTTATACCAGGAGACGCAACTACAACGGTTGGGACCGGGGAAGCTTATGAGTGGGATGGTCAGAGTCATACAAGTCAGTCTCAGATTATAAAAGAGACTCGGACTTGGAATGTAGATGTACAGAGTACTGAACATAGGGGGGCAAGTATTGCTAGCGAATAAATTTTCAAGACGTGACTAGATGTAAGGGCAATCTAGATTTACGAGAACTTCAAAGATAATCTTTGCCAACGAGATATGAACCAATCAATGATAATAGCGTAACTGGATAGACAGACATTCTAGTAAATCTGCGAGAGATGCGCCCGAACACAAATCTTTCAACCGGCCGGATCAATGATCCATATTAGATCCCCAACGTATCGAGGTATCCAACCGGGGATGGAGAAAAATAGACCGAATCGAACATGGATATAAACCGTTTGGACGAGGGTATATGCGTCCATGCAGACCCCTTGTGTTCTGCATGCACCAAAATGGAACCTTCCAAGCCTAGTCTGCTCTCCCTTCCGATATGTATAACTCTCATTCAAAACTCCTGCATCGTTTGTGTTTTCCTTCGTTTTCACTCCTCAGTCAAGAGTATATTTGATTCTCTTTATATTTGAAAATCCGGGTTGTTCATTTCGCCTGGTGTCTTTGTTTTCTCGGCAATGGGTCTTGAAAAGCAGGAAGATATGGGTGCCGTGGAGCTCGGTACTGTTGAGAGTGTTGCGGGTGCGGGGCATTTTAACAGTAATGATCAGGATCAGGATGATTTGGTACGACTGGGGAAAAAGCCAGTACTAAAGGTATGTATTTGAGTTCTCTATTACTCGCATGATGAATTATTCCGCCATCAAATGCTTTTGTAGCACAAGATATTATGTGCTATTCATAGTTGCTAACCCAAAATGATTACAGAGAAACTTTGGCTTCATGTCAATACTCGGATTTAGCTGCACGGTTCTCATCACTTGGGAAGGAAGCTTAATTTTATTTCTGAGCGGGCTTCAGAACGGTGGTCCGGCCGGTCTCATATATGGCTTTCTCTTCATCTGGATCGGTAACCTGTCGGTATTCTCCACTCTCTCCGAACTCGTATCCATGGCTCCAACGTCCGGCGGCCAGTATCATTGGGTCTCTATGCTTGCCCCTCCATCCGTTTCGAAATTTCTGAGTTATATAACGGGTTGGTTGACGGTGGGTGGCTGGCAGGCTGCTGTAGCGTCCGGAGGTTATCTGACGGGAACTCTTATTCAAGGTTTGATTGTTTTGACGGTGCCGAGTTATGAACCAAAATCGTGGCAAGGGGTTTTGCTTTATTGGGCAGTTATATTCAATGCGGTTTTCATTAACGCTATTATAAGTAGCTTGCTGCCAAAGTTCGAAGGCCTGATCTTGATATTGCATATCCTGGGGTTCTTTGCTATTCTGGTTCCACTGGTTGTACTTGCGCCACACGATAATGCTAAGGATGTCTTTACTGTTTGGTTGAATGAAGGAGGATGGTCGTCTCAAGGTATCTCGTTCTTTGTCGGGTTGATCGGGAATGTTTTTGCATTTGTTGGTAAGTGATTGTTTGGTCACAATGGCGAGAACTAGATTAACAATTTTTTAGGTGCAGATGGAGCTTTCCACGTAAGTATCCATCTTATCAATTGTTTGAAGTATACCCCGGATTCCCCACTAATATATTGCCTAGATGTCTGAGGAAATCCGCAACCCCTCTGTGATCGTACCACGATCCATCATGTTAAGTGTCGTAATCAACGGAACTCTAGGTTTCTCAATGATCATCGCAGTGCTTTTCTGCGTGGGCAATCTAGACAATGCGATAAACAGCCCCACCAGCTTTCCATTCATAGAGATCTTCTTTCAGGCAACGAACTCTGTTGGTGGTACGGCAGTTATGGGTTCAATTATTGCGGTACTAGCTTTGAGTGCTACTGTTGGCCTACTAGCTTCTACATCTCGAATGTCTTGGTCGTTTGCAAGGGATTGAGGGTTACCTGGATGGAGGACTCTACAACTTGTAAGTTTATCTCGGTTATATCATCATTGCTCGTGAAGTAAATTCGGGAATCGTGAATTTTCAACCGGGCGTGATAACATATGAAGCTAATATTGTAATTTCCATCTCAGGTTAATCGCAAAACTCTCATCCCTCTGTGGTCAATCGCTATCACCACCATAATCTCATGTCTACTCGCACTGATTAACTTCGGCTCCGCCACCGCCTTCAACGATGTCGTCTCTCTATCGGTTTCTGGCCTCTATAGTTCCTACTTAATTTGTGCTGTGCTCCTATTTTATCGTCGCCTTACTGGGGGACTCGAAAGAGCATCATCAGAAGACTCCAAGGCGCCAACCTTGGTGAATACCGCAGGAGCTAAGCTCATATGGGGTATGTTAATTCCCACCTGGATATCCCCTTTCAATACTAGCGCAATTGTTACCACTTATAATAATGAAACTGATCAACCTTCTAGGCCCATGGCATATCCCAGGTGCATTTGGCATCGTGAATAACGCCGTTGCGATTATTTATCTAACAATAATTCTCTTCTTCTGCTTTTGGCCATCGGTCATACCCGTGACTCCCGCAAACATGAATTATACTGTTCTTGTCACTGGTACTGTCATGCTCTTCAGTTAGATTTGGTATTTAGTGAAAGGAAGAAAGGAATGGAAAGGGCCGATTATCGAAGCGCATCTTTGAGTTTTTAGAGCTGCATGTATATACCAAGGGTAGAGCTGTGAGGGAGAAAACGAATACCAAGTAAAAAGGGAGAGTACTATCATGGTAACGGTTGGAATAATTGTTATTTAAAAGTAGCTTAACGGTAGATCAGAAGGTGAAATATGCCTCTGTGGTATGGCCAAAATGACAGAATTTTCGTTTAGAGGAATTAGCTTGACTCAGGATCGCACCGCATCGAGTAGTCTCTCTTATGACTCTAGGAAGGCATGGCATAGTAGCGTCTGATTATATGGTATCTATCTTGGACGAAAACTCGAGAATTTCTGCTCGCGACGTTATTCAAAAATTAAATATTGGAAAGAGAATCCATACGATTATCTCCTGAAAGCATATACAAAATAAATTGTAATCTAGGTATACTCGTAGAAGAGTTGGAGAAGAATCAATAGCGATTAATCTGCTTGAGTAAAGTTTTTATAGAAATCCTTCTAGTCATTTATCGAACCCTAAGTCATCTAATTAATCTGATCAATATTGGTCTGATCGATATTGGAGTACTATCCCCGGGCTAGACCATCGGATAGGCTATCTCGGACCTCGAACATAGCTCGGCCTATGTTGAGAATAGCATCTTGAGAAGAATGGAAAGTATAGAGGGATATTTTCTCTCGAATTTCTGGCTTACTTGAGGTTAGTCAAGCAAATAATAAAATATATAGTTGTTGGAGAGAAAGGGTTGTTTGCTATACCGCTAACGCATAAATGCGCAATTAATTCAGTAGCTTGCCCTTTGAAGCTCTAGGTGTTTGTTGATTTATATTGCCATAAAATTATGTCAACAGATTTGATTGATATTATTCCATTTTGATTGATTTCTACCCAAGGAGTGAAGAGAGCATCAATTCGATACCTATTCTTATTAGTTGCCATGACCTTACCTATAGTGCTACTAATAGGAACGATATATGACCGTGACAGTACACTGGCCATCTAGATGCCGAACTTATCACAATTCTTCTAAACTTGGTCAAATTTATATGCGCTTCTCGGGCTGGATACGATTAAATTGGTGTTGATACCTGTGGTAAAAGAAAGTCCCTGTCCGATATTTAGGATGATTTGTAATGTATCTTTACAGGTATTGCCGTTTCAAACGCCCCGGGAAACGTTGGAAATGCAACGGCCGATGTTGCCATTTACCTCATGCTTAGTCTTTTGACGCGTCCCTGAATTGAGTAGGAATGCGGGGATAGGACATGACCCCGAGGGAAAAATCCTGGGGTTTCTAGGTATGGGTAATATATTGGTAGCGCGGTAGCCAAACGTGCCGTAACCTTAGTGTTTAACATGGATGTTCAATATTTTACCCGGAACCCCTTTCCTGTGTTGACGAGACGCGTCCAGGAAGGAACCAAATATGTTTCCTTTGAAGAACTTCTCCGGACAAGTGATATTATTTATGTACACCTTCCACTTTCGGATGCTACTCGGCATACTCTCAGCTCGAGATAGTTTGCGCAAATGAAGGATGGAGCTATCGTAATTAATACCTCTCGAGGATCTATAGTCGACGAGCAGGCTCTTGTTGACGCTCTCGGGTCCGGAAAATTGTTCAACGCTGGTTTGGACGTTTTTTGAGAATGAGCCACAAAGACTGAGTACATCCCAAGCTTTTTGAGAATGAAAATGTTGTCTTGACTCTGCATATGGGCGCTGGCACTTTTGAGAGGAACGTAAGCACATAGAGTTCGTATTTATTCCCCAGTTAACCAGAAGTGGCACAAATCAGAAGCCATTGCTATATCTAATGTTCGGAATAATATATCAGAATGGGACGTTACTAACAAAAAAGTTTGTGAACAATGAGCTGAATGATGGGCGGTTACCGAAATTGGTCATAATCTTTCGTTTAGTACTCGAGTAGTCTTACTTACTTACATGTGTCTGTTCAGTGGCTTGCTTATGAATCTCGTATGTGCAAAGCTTAAGCACCTCAGACCAGCCTCCTCATCTACTAAACTTCCCAATCTCATGCAGCAAGACTGTTAATCTCAGTGGATTCTTCGTATTTCTTGCAAGGAAAACACAAATAGGATCGTCAATTGGAGAAATACTTCCAATGCTTTCAATAATTGTGCAGGATACGAGGTACTGTGCAGTTTGTACGACCATAATCAAATTTTAGACTGTATTCATGCATGCATCTGTAAATGGTAACCATCCCAGGGTAGTATTCAAAATTCGCTCACTTTGAAATTTAGGATCATCGAGAAATTGTTCAATAAATACAGTATTCAATACATAAATAGATACAATCCCTCTTATCCATAATTGTCCATATTCTCTAATTCGTAACACCATTCAATTCGGGTGCTCAAAAACTACGACTACATCAATCAAGCAAAACAGCAAAAATGACTCGTCTCATCTCATCATTGTTCCTCCTCACGATCGCATCTCTCGCATCTCTCGCGAACTCCTCTCCTCTAAATTCTGGCACGGAAGCCCTCGTCCGAAACCCAGCATCCCAAGATGCTTCACCCACCACAACCAGTACTCCCACAACCACAACCACCACCTCCTCCGCCATCGCCACCAAAACCATACCCGGCTGCCATATCCAAGGCACTCCCGACGTGGCACTCACCTCAAATGTCTGGGGCGCAACCACTGCTGCCGACTTTCCTTCTTGCCAATTGAGTTGTATATACATATCCCAATGTATATCATATTCGTACGCACCAAGTAACTTGGCTTGCACGCTTTATCATCAGTGGATGGATAATTTCACGACGGGTGATACGACGGGTTATGTGGTTTTGAGTGATACCAGTGGGCTCTTCTTTTCGGATAAATATCCGAGTGATGGGACGAACTTTTGTTTTGGGGATCATCAGCTTTGAGGATGAATGGAATCGAGGGGTTGGGCTAAGGTGTTGTGCGAGAACTGTTATGAGATGCGCTGCGCTTTGAAAGAGATTTGTGGGAGTTCTCTACATGTTGGAAAAGTTTCCCGGTATTTTTCATCTAGACCGTGATTTTGAAGAAACATCGATTTTTCCACAATCTATGAGCTCTCTCCTTTGACCCATATGAGTTTACGCCAAGATATCTAATCGTCAATCTGGTGTGAAATTTGGATCAATATCAGTGATCACAATCCGATTCCGACCAGCGGCGATACTCGTCCTGGCAAATAGATCTCAACAAATCGTGTGAAACTCACGTTATGCACTCCTTGATCCAAACCAATCACTTCTCCAATCAATCATAAGCAAGACTACAAGAAAACCATCCATCCATAATTATCAAGTTCTTCGCAACATACATCTCATGTGACCGTGACCCCGGGTCAACTTTCCTCATTTCATTCTCACCCACTCACTCATCACGATCTCATGCATAATCCAACCCCCCCCCTTCTTTCACACTTACGTCAATCTCACCCCTTCTCTCTTACCATCCAAATACTCCACTCCACCATCAATAATATATTGTATACCGTTATGTTATCCTCCACAGCCATCGCCATCCTTCAAACCCATTGGTTAAACCCTCAACATCCTAGTCATTTTCAATATACAATCTAAGGTTACGTCAGGATCCGACAACAAGGACAAGAACAAGAACAAGAACATGGATCCGATTCTTGATTTTGGAAAAAATAAAAAGCAGGAAATCTTGAAATGTACATTACCAGAACATGAACTTTATGATGAAGGAGCGCAGCAATGTGTGGCGTCAGAGTGCATGTGAAATGAGGGGTGTTAAAGGAATGAGTAGGTAGGTTGTTAAGATTGTAGAGCTATATATCTCAGTGCTCTTTTACTAGAATTATAACTCTCTACCAACAAAACCTCATCCGCGAACCTGCAAACTCTCTAATAATTCAAACAAACAAACAAACAAACCAAACCAAACCAAACCAAGTACCCCACAAACCCAACCCCCAAAGCCCAATCCCCAACCATGTCCGGAACACAAAGCGGAGGACTCCTCGGCGGACTAATCGGCGCACTCGACAACACACTTACAGGGGGTCCACAGGCCCACGGTCAAGGTGGACTTCTCGGGGGTGTCGGCGGTGCACTTGAGAAGACAACGGAAGGATTGGGGAATACGTTGAATAGTACTGTGAAGGGGGTGGGAGAGGTTGCTGGGGGGGCGACTAATACGGTGGGGAATGTTGCTGGGGGGGCGACGGGGGCGTTGGGGGGTGTGTTGGGTGGGTTGGGGGGTGGAGTGGGAGGGGGAGGCGGAGGGGGTGCAGGGAGTGGAGGGAGTGGGAGTGGAGGGGAACAGCAGTTGAATGCTTGGGGGGAGCCGATTAAGAAGTAGATGGTTGGGTGGATGGATGGTTAGATGGATGGATGGATATTTGTGGGGATATTGGGATGGGATTGTATTGGAATTGGATAGGATTGGAATATTTCATACAAAATGGACTATATCAGGAATAAAGTGAGGGAGGGTTGCATGACTTTTCGATACAAACCTGGTCGTTCGCTGCCTAGGATAGGTCTACCTTTGTAATCACAGTATTGTGCTTCATCACCAATTCTATACATATTTTACACTCAAGTTGTATCTTTGTCTATTGTCAGTCAGTGCAATATGCCATGTTTATCTGAAGTCTTTTGAGGGAAAATGTCCCTTGATATTGTTGCTATGGGGCGCGAAGTCTGAATCGCTTTTTGAACTTAGGTGAGATGAGAATGATACTTGTTTGCATTTAAACTTGAAGTATATTCTGTCTTTAAGATCGGATAAAAAGTCCTCAATTACTGTTTTACTGGATCGCCTTAATTTACTCATTTACCGTTAAAGAATTAACTACAAATTAAATTATGTTACTTAATCGTATGAAACGTAACTTTCGAGTCCAACGAGAGTAAAATTGCTATTCCAGCTTGGTTCCTAGGGTATGTTAGAATTATTAGTCTTCATGGCGGAGACGACTTACTGTGAGTATCTACTTTTGACTCATCCACCCTGCCATCATTATCATCATTACCATCAACATTCTCTTCCTTTTTCTTCGACGACGAAAACAACGAACGAAAATTCCACACCGATCCCTTTTTATCCTCCGTTCTCACATCATCATCAGCATCAATAGTCACAGATTCACTCGGTTCATCCTCATCCGCCAGTCCACTCCCACTCACAGCATTCGTTTTCTTAAGATTTCGTGATCCCCACAATGAGCTAACGCCCTTAGAAGCATAGCTAGGAATAGCTACCCCGGCTTTCAATCCCGTTGAAGCTACACCGGTGAGACCGGAACTTGCGGCAGATGCGTATTCGGATACATCAGATCCTGCTTTTTGCGATATTCGGTAGAGGCTTTGGAGATATGATTCACGTTGCTTATTGTCGAGGTCATTTTCTTGAATATCGGGTAATGGAATATCAGCGGCTGCAGCGACAATATCGAGAGGGGATTCTTCGACTTCATCGACATCTAGATTGGGTTCAGAATTAGTACCTGTGAAGATTTCACCTTCTTCCGTCTGTACACCAGTTGTATCTTTTGCTAGTGTTGTTTCTGGCGATGGATCTGGTGGTGGCATATCCACGAGTTTGTTGTCGCTTTGAAACCATTCAATGACTAGATCTCTTGCCTGTTCCGACAATTTATCGTAACCATCATTGGTATCTGGTTTGAACATACTCATATGAGCTTGGACTTCATCTTCGACTGCACCATTGACATTTCGAATGAATAGTTCGTTAGACCTCTGTTCCGGTGCAGGTATCGCGCAGAAAGTCCTTTCCGGAACAAAGTATCCTCCTGTCCAATATCCATTTTCTCCCAAAGAAGTGTAGAAATTTCGAACTCCAACTCCTTCAACCTTGGATAATCTCTCAAGTCTTTGGACCATCTCTTTCTGTCTCATCAATGCACCCACAAATTTAAGATGACTTGACAACCACGCGAAGGACTGACCAACACTATCACGATTAATGTATGCAAGTCCCTGACCCAGTGCATCATATCCTTGTTCTGCTCCATCTTTGATAGAGCTCTTGTTCAAATTTTTAACACCCGAGATGATGATCTCGCGATTCCTGTATGCCGCCACACCTCCGGCCGCGATGGCTCCCACAACGCCGGACTTTACAGCAATTCCCTCCCATATCTTCCATCCTGGACTAGCAGTTCTGGTTGTGGCTGCCACAGAGCTTCCTGCTCGTCTCGCTGCTTGTCTCGCAGATATTGTGCCTAAAGATCTGGCACTGATAAGGCCGGCCGAAGCAGCTGACATTATATTCCAAATGCTGCTGACTTTCTGGTATTGAGAAAATGCGCCATACACAAACATAGAACGAGCGAGGCCATTGTAAGGTGTATCAAAAGCTAGAAGACCTTGAATAAGTGGAAATATGACATGCTTAGAGTCTTCATCCTCTTGATCGTGATGGTCATTAAGAATCGAGAAGAGAGCATCGGATGCAACAAAACCTCTAGATACATCGTTAATAGAGTTGATTACGGGTCCATATAGAGATTGCAGTCTTACCCCATAGAATGCGCGACCAAAACGACGCCCACAGATCTATCATTTGGTGGCCATGGAGCTTGGGTTTTTTTTTTCCGAACCTCCATAACCTTTCCTTTTAGCCTACGATGAAGTTAGTTATGATATGACATTTCTGATGATCATCACAAACCATTCGAGAAATCTTTCAGTGCTATCCAAGAGATCCCCTCTGGTCTCATATTTAGGATACATAAGAAGCTCAACATCATCATCCGGTAGCTTGTCTGCTACATTCTTCTGAAGGGACTATCGCGAAAATCAATACTCCCATGATTTACACTTTGAATGTGAGTTTGTTAACTGACCTGAGGAAAAGTATAAAAAGTCTCGCCATCGCCCTATCATCGTTAGTATCTGAAATCCTGTGGTGAAATGTATCTGCTTACCTTGAACCCATGAATGAAACACAATAGAAGTGTTCGCTTCATCGTTAAATCGTATGTTTCTACAAACGCGGTTCGTAAAGATGAAGAATAGCCAGGGTGGTGTAAGAAATCAATTGTAATTATGGATATAATTGCCTTCTTCAAGAACTCCTGTGGCGTTGGTGTACAAAAAATGGCTGAAAACCATGAAAACCACATCCCATAGATTCAAGATTTTGGCTTTCATATGTGTTTCTTTGCTATGACCTCACAAAGTCAAAAGATCGCAACCGCCCTGTACGTCATTTAAAGCTGAATATGCAAAAGTTATTTTCGTCCTGGCCATGCGAACTTTTGGGATACGTGTTGAGAAGAAGGTACGAAAGGAAGGTGTAGACAACAAAGAAAAGCGTGACAAGTCACCAGTGCACGTGATTGCATTGATCAATTCAACAATGAAGCATCAAGAGGATGTCGGTTTTTATGAACATGATTGTTAGATTTTGCTAGGTACATGATGAATAGTGACTAAATATTAGAAGTAAAAGAATTACAGACCGCCATTTCCCATTTGCAGACCTGATATAAAATACAATTGTGATGCTTCGGGAAGCATATCTTACGTGACAAGTCGTGAAATCATTTATTTCTTAGATTTCTTGCCAGTGAGAGAATCAACCACACTTCCAAGTCCAAGACCAGTCAAGAGGTTCTTCAAACCAAGACCTCCGAGGAGATTATCAAGCAAGCCTCCAAGACCAAGTCCACTGAGCTGTTAAGATTGTTAGACACATCTAACATAATTCGGGAGAGGTAAACGGGTTCACGTGATGACTTACCAATTTACCAACCAAACCAAGTACACCGCTCAGAAGCAAGCCAACGGCTGCAAGAATCTGAGCAAGTGGCTCTGAGAGAAGACTCCATAGGGGGTTGATTTCCTTCTTGGCGTGGGGCATGCCTTCAATCTTTCTCTTGGCGTTTTCGATAGTCTCGGTAACAACTCCGGTAAGCTGTAAACAATGATCAGTAAAATTTTCTTTCGTTGATTTTGCATAGTACATGTAAAGAAATACATACCTCTTTGAGACAATCAGCCAAGTGATATTCCTCTGGAGTAGCTTCATGAGCTGCTGTCTTGGCCTTGGCTTGAGATGCAAGTCTTCCACCGGGGTCAAGAGCACGAATAGAGGCATTTGCCTCAGAAAGAATGCGGCCACCTTCTTCGATCAATGGCTTGACCTTGTTAACAAGATCCTCTTCATCGAGCTCATCCTTCGGAGTACGCTCAGCTTTATCGATATGCGAAGTGATCATCTTGAGAATTGGCTTGACTTTGCTGAGAGCATCCTCAATGCAGTAGGTCATCTGACTACAAATTTTCTTGTCGAGTGCGGCCTCTTCTCTGGCCTTTTTTTCTTCCTCTGTCTCTTCTGGCTCTTGCTCAATTTCTGGCTCTGGCTCTGGCTCTGGCTCTGGCTCCTCTGGTTCTACCACGGGCTCGGGCTCATCTTCGACGATATCCTCGAGAAGGGTCACGTGTCCAAGTGAGTTACCCTTTTGATCAACAACATCTCCATCATCATCGATCTTCTTACCAAAGCAGACTCCGAGGTCACCACTTTTCAATCTACCAATGATATCTCCATTCTCGTCCACCACATTACCCTCCTTGTTGACTTTACGACCAGACATTGGGCTGACATCTTTTTTGACCTCTTCCTCTTGCCATCTCTCTGCTCTACCCAATACGTTGCCATTCTTATCGACGATCTCACCGTCATCATCCACAGCTCGTCCGAAAAGAACATTGGCGTCGCCAGAAACCAATCGACCAACCACTTCGCCAGATGAGGTAACAACCTTTCCTTCTTTGTTAACTGTGCAACCATCGAAGTCTGTGAAAGGTCCTTCCTTCAAGCCCTCACGATCACCCTCTGGAACAACTTCACACTTGCCAATGATATCACCTCCCTCGTTTCTCACAAAGCCTTGCTTATCGCACATTTTGCCTGCAAGTTGCTTGATATCTCCTTCGACAACACGACCGTAGATCTCTCCACTCTTGTTAACGACATTACCAGCTTTGTTCACGCGTTTTCCTGCCAAGGAAGAGTTGTCGACTTCCGGCACTGCTTCGATTTCAGGAGCTTCCCACCGTTCGGCCTTACCAAGCACGTTGCCGCTAGCAGACAAGATATCTCCATCTGCATCAACCTTTTTGCCTTTGAGTTTCTTGGGATCACCCTCGATGACTTTGCCAATAACTTCGCCATTGTGAACAACATCTCCGTTGGATTCAACAGTGGCATCTGGAAAGTCTTCGAATGGTGCTGGTTCCTTGAGTTCTTCCTTTTCTGCGTCTGGAATTGGCTCGGCTTGTCCAATTTTCTTACCACTGTCACCCCAGATTGCTCCATCTTTGTCACATCGACGACCGATCATATTTTTCAAGACACCTTGAATTATGCGACCAACCACACGACCGGAGTCATCTGTAACATTTCCGAGCTTGTTAACCTTTTTATCGAATAGAACGGAGTAATCTGGTCCTTCTGGTACAATTTCTGGCTCTTCCTCGGTGCGTTCGGCCTTTCCAATGACATTTCCATTCTTATCAAGAATATCGCCATCCTCATCAACAACTTTGCCGATCATTTTCTTGACATCTCCCTCCACAACTTGTCCAATGACTTGCCCCTCAAAGGTAATCTTTCCTGACTTATCAACAATGGCACCGGGGAAATCTTCAAAAGGTGCAGATTCGTTTTCCTCGACTTCTGGAAGAGGTTCGGCACGGCCAACGACCTTGCCAGTATCGTTATAGATCTTTCCCTCCTTGTCACACTTCTTTCCAGCAAGCTTCTTGGCATCGCCTTCAATAAGTTGACCAACTGGGTTACCATCTCTGTCGACAATCTTTCCGGCCTTGTTGACTTTAAGACCCTCAAGAATGGAGACAGGTGGAATATTAGATTCAACCTCCTCCTCAACACCTTCAACGGTATCTTTGGCTTGATCAGTAATACCTTCGGCGCCTTCTTTGCTTTCTTCAATAGCTCCTCCAGGAGTAGCTTTAGTTTCGTCGGTGACACCTTCCATACCCTCTTTTCCTTCCTCGATAGCGCCTTCGACACCATCTTGTCCTTCTTTAACGATGCCTTCGATACCCTCCTTTACTTCTTCAATAGCTCCTCCAGGAGTAGCTCTATCGTCATCGATAGCACCTTCAACACCGTCTTGTCCTTCTCCAACGGTGCCTTCGAGACCCACCTTTCCTTCATCAACAGCTCCTCCAGGAGTAACTATATCTTCGTCAATGACACCTTCGGCACCCTTTCCTTCCTCGATAGAACCTTCAACACCCTCTGTTTTTTCTTCAACTGCATCTTCTAGACCCCCCTTGTCCTTCTCAAGACCTTCCTTAACCTCATCGCCTTCTGGAACTTGTGATTTAAGATCAGCCTTGGAACCTTCAGCCCTGGATTCAAGATCATCCTTAGAACCTCCAACCCTAGATTCAAGCTCAGCTCTGGAACCAAGGTCAGCCTTTGAGCCAAGCTTTCCTCCAACTTGGCTAGCGCCTTCCGGAATAGCCACGTTCAAGACTTGCTCTCTGACACTCTCTGGAATAGGCAGTTGATCAACTGGAAGTAAATCCACCTTTCCAATAATAGTTCCATTTTCCCCAACCAAATTTCCTTCATCATCCACATTAACACCTTGCTTTCCAACCAGCGACTTGATATCGACGTCATCTTGAAGTTTGCCAATCGCCTTTCTATCGACATCAAAAATCTCGCCCGATTCTTGGATTTCGAACGGTCCCTTGAGTTTTGATTGAGGTATTATTGATTCTTCGACTGTATCGACATCTGGTCTGGAAACAGCATCGTCTGCCTTTGATTTAAAAGTATCGGCCTGTCCTTCGACGCCTTGAGTAGCATCTTTGACGTCGATATCTGGCTTTTCCCCCTTATCAAGACCGGATTTGGCGCTATCAGCAGGAGATTTAAGACCATCGGCATTATCCCTGTCTGCAAGACCCTCAAATGCTTCGATTGGATCAGCAGATCCAATGACATGACCTTCCTTGTCCAATACATCGCCCTCTTCGTTGACGATACTGTCCTTGAGTTTGGATTGGTCGATATCGGCTTCATTAACCTTTCCGATAACGTTTCCGTCTTCATCAATGACCTCTCCCTTCTCGTTAACTTTTCCGGCAGGCTCTAGATTCTCTGCAATTTCACTAGCGTCTTCGATAGACTTTCTCGCAGAGTCTTTGAGGTCTCCGGCTTGTGATTCGGTAATGTCCTTCACATCTCCAGCTTTTGACTCGGTGATATCCTTCACATCTCCGGTCTTTGACTCAGTGGTATCCTTCACATCCCCAGTTTCTGACTCTGTTGTGTCCTTGATATCTCCAGCTTTGGACTCAGTTGTCTCCTTGACATTTTTGCCACCCTGAGTAGCTTTATCGTGGACATCTCCGCCGGCTTGACTAGCTTTGTCTTGAACATCATCACCGACTTCGGTAGCCTTTTCCTGTTCCAGAACATCGTCGATTTCCTTCTCTTGTGAAACATGAGAAGCTTTCTCCAAAGCCTCGCCTGCCACATCCCTAGCCTGTTCTGTAGCACCTCCCAAATTACGAGAATCTTCATTTGGATCTCGCTCAGTCAATTCCTCTTCTTCCACTAGACCCCCTTCCTCCTCCTCTTCTCTTCCTTCCTCTTCTCCCTCTGCGACACCGTTGTCATTGCTTCCTTCGTCCTCTTCGTCCTCTTCCTCTTGCTCACCATTGGTGAGATGATCCTCGGTATCTGAAATAGCTGATGGTGCCATTCTTTCTGGGGATTCGGGAGGCTCTGAACGTGTTTGAACTGGCTCCGGTGTTGATGGAGCTTTTGGGACGTCCTTCTTGGTACTCTTTGGTGCTGGTGATTTTGCAGGAGTCTTGGTTGGGGTTTTTGGTGTTTTGGATGAGGCGTCTTTTGGCGCCTTCAACGTCTGTTTTGGTGAGGATTCAGTGTCTGTCATAATCGGTTGTTGAGTATCTTCGTGAGTCGTAATTTTAGTATTTATGGTCTGTATTGTTTGTTCAAAAGTAGTGGTCATACAGATTGACATTTGGGCTCATACAGAACCCGTGAGCTGTTCTTGTATGGAATATCAAACTGCTAGTTTCCGGTTTACTTGGAAGTAAAGGACCTTGGATAGCTTGGATATGATGTAAGTATCTCACATCTTGGGACCTATGATGCTGCAAAGTTCAAACTTTTTGGCTTTCCACGTCAGCCACTCAGCGGTGATATATTGAGATCCTGGGATAGTGAGCCACACCATATTGAAATTCCCATCGAATCATGATGGGAAAGCCGAAAGGTTGTAACTTTTCTGGTAATTTGCGTCATGGCAATATGGTGGAGGTGGTCATTTGCTCGTCATTGGCCAGGCTTTTTGTACCCCGCGACATATCCTCGAAACCCTGATGCTTCTCGCATCGGGAAACTACTTTTTCAACGGATAAATTTGCTAGAGAGTGTTACTGCAATCTGTTCTTGGAACTTTTCAAGAATCAATCTGTACAGCTCGTATACTCGCATTCCTTGGCCTCTCCAGGAATTGACTTGACATCAAACGAACGATACATGCAACAGGCGAGAAGCCCAAAGTTTTCCCCAGTCTTACTACCAAGTAGTCAAGCTCTCAATGTCTAGATGAATCTAACCCCGATGACCTTCGACATCGCGTTCCCAGGAACTTGACCTTCGATCGCTTTAACCGCAAAGTACGGAGAGAGAGTGCAAGAGAGGTCCAGAAGCCACCAAGCCACAGATTGTTCTCTTCCCGTGACAGAATACTCGAGTATATCCCCTTCACCATTGGACTTAATCCCTTAATTACACTAACGTAGTCTGACACGAAACGGCTAACTACTCCATTCTTTATCAGCCACATCAACAAGGGATATTTCCTGTTATCAAAAATTAAATCACGGTTGTGTCCACTAACACGTCTTTGATATATTTAAATCACGGAGATTACATCACTAGCTGGGCCATGCATGAGCACTCGCCACAATTTAAAATATGGGGCTATTTCGGTTAGGCCTTCCCCCTTCATTTCAATTCTGAAGCGAATGTTTCCTGTTTTTGCGAAAAGGGAACAGGATTTAGACCTGGATATGTTTTTGCTGCGTTTTTAGTTGGTTACATCACTAATTTTTAGGGACAGGTGACAACTCGAGTGAAATAAGATGATTTGGGAACCTGGGTGATGATTTGTGGGGTGATTAACTGATGTGAGTTTGGTTTTACCTGTATTATATCATCTCTGAGCTATAACGAGCAGCTTCTCAGGCACTTTCGTGCTTTTGAATCCGTGATTTTAGATGTGCCTGTGAAACACAGCAAATTGTGAGAATAGGGTACTTAGGTACTCTAGAGTACGAGATACATATTGATGCCCCAAGAGGTTCAAGAAAGAAATGGACGAGTGAAAATCAAGAAGGCTGTTTGAATATTCGGTAAATTACTCTCATGCTACCATATAACCTATGGTAGAATCTATCTTTGGATAGGGTAGGATCTATAGTAAAAGGCATTCTGAGGTTTTCCTCGTCTCAAAGAGACTTGGAACACAAACTACTATGAGTGTGGTGTCTGTACAGGAAACTGATCTAACCAGATAAATTATAATTATCTTCAAATACTTTGGAGACAATCTCCAAATCCTTTCGATCCGAATCTGAAGATAATGTATTTGGTTAGATCAGAAAATCATATAAGTGATTGATGGCCCGACCGACTTGAAGCTCCGATAACTTCCTTTTATTCCTATTAGATAGGTAGGTGCATAATCAGGCTTTCCAAAGAGTTATTAGCCTCACCACCCATCCTCACTGCCTTTGCACAGGCCACTATACTCGTAGTAGTTTGCTGTAAGAGTCGCTACGCTCAGTCGTAAAGAACGACGATTAGACTAAGATTGAATAAAAAGATATAAGCTATAGTGGGAGGGTAGAATCTATCGCAAACTCTATGGTAGGAAAGTAGATATAATTAGTGAAAGGGTAGAATTTATAGTAGTAGGGTGGAATCTAATCATTTAAGCATAGATCATAGACAAGTGACATGAGAGAGTAATTTACCGTTAAATATTTCGAAAAGTTGCACAAAATGGAAAAAAGGGTTGGGGTGGCATTCCTAAGATAGGGGATAGATAGGGTTATCTTTACATTTCAAGAGAGTTCAATAATGAGCAGTGAAGATATGATATGAACAATATCAACTTCACGAGGGAGGACTCGGAATAGAAAGCTAGAAATACATTTACAGAAACACCACACACTGCACTTTACTAACTACCATTCCCAATGTACGAGTACTTAAACGGTCGCAAGAAAAACATACACACCAAAAAAAAACAACATGAATTATTCATAAACCCATACACACTCATTACCACCCAACCTAACCCATTCTTCCTTCCTTTCCTTCTTCATTTCATCCCATTCCAAAATACTGCCATTACTTCCTTCCTCCCTCACCATCCCATTCCACCCCATCCTACCCACCCCATCCCACCTAATTTCCATTTCCATTCCTCATCATAAAAGCCGTAGGAATTCGAATCTGCAAACTAATCCCCTCATTCGTACTCTTAACATCCAAGAAAATATCACTCGGACTACCTGCACCTGCTGCACTAGAATCTGCATTCAAGTTCTGGCCCGATAACCCCGCCAGAGGTTTCTTATCCCCCGCTCTTGGGTTATCAATCTTTGGTTTCTGAATTCCACCAAGAACTTGGATTTGTTGTGAAGCCCTGGCTTCCAGTTCCTTGGATTTAAATGAACCAATTGCTTTGCCAGAGAAGTTCGAGGTGGCTTGACCAATAATGTTTCCCTCATCGTCGAAGAGAAATCCGTCTTTGATTACGGATATACTCTTACCGATAAGGTCATCGAGGTTTGGTAGATCGACTTGTAAATCTTTGGCGTTGTCTGCCACACCTTCAATTTGATCCGTAACTCCATTCATAGTATCGGTAGCTTTATCAGCACCGGATATACCACTTAATACACCCTGAGCTTTCTCACTACCATCTCCCAAAGATTTCTGAGCATCATCTGTAGATGGTAGACCACCCTTGACAGCACCAGCTGTATCCGTAACGCCTCCAAGTTTCTTTGCGGCAGTATCTTTGATACCGCCGAGTTTCTCTTGCGCGTCACCAGTGGCACCCCCGACTTTGCTTTTGGCATCGCTGGAAACTACATCTGTTTGTGACTGGACACCGCTAAATTTATCCTCTACACCATCAGTGACACCTGAAGCTTTGTCCATTGCGTCACCTGTAACTCCATTGACTTTATTACTGGCATCTTTACCAAGGCTGGATGCTTGATCTGCTTTGCCTTGTGCGGTATCTTTGACGTCCCCGGATTCTTTTTCAACACTACCCTTCGCTTTTGATCCAGTGTTCTTAACCTTATCAGTTGCGCCACGTACAGCTTCGGTGGCTTGATCAGCGCTTGGAGGTTGACCCACTGTATCTTTGATTTTGTCCACTCCATCCTTGGTACTCTTAGATGCTTTGCCTCCAATATCCTTTGACTGAGCAGTGACACCAGAAGAAGTGTCTTTTACTTTATCAGCGCCAGGTACATTACCGATAGAGTCTTGGGCTTTCTTAGCTCCACCGCCTAGAACACCATTTGCTTGTCCCAGAGCACCTTGTGCGGCCTTGGAAGATTTGCTAAGAAATTTCTTGGGTCGTTGAGCTGCATCCTTCACAGGCTCTGGGGTCGACTTTGTTGTATCTTCGATAGGCTTGGTAGTCTGTTTGGGAGGTTCAGATTTCGTTACTGATTTGAGTGGTTCGATGGTTTCCTTGAGGTCTTCCGGAATAGGAGGTGCAGACGTAATGATATCTGGTTGAATATCAGGAATAGCCTGAGCTAACTCATTATCCTCTTGTTCTACTCCATCACTCTCCTCATCCTGCGCCTCTTCCATATCTTCCCCCTCGCTGATACCTTGTTCTTCATCATCTTGAATATCGGAATCATTATCAATTTCATCCTCATTGTCGCTTCCATTTTCCTCCTCTTTTTCGCCATCGGGCATTTCGATGCCTTCATCTTGGTCTCCCTTTTGATCTGGCTTCTCTGGCTCTTCCAGTTCTGTCACAGGCTCAGATTCCTGCTCCTGATCGTCAGGTTCCGGTATTGGCTCAGAATTTTTGACCTTGGAAAACTTTTTTGGTCGAGGTGTTTGCTTTTCAGGCTCGGGCTCTTCCTGGTCCGACTCTTCTGGATCCTCTTGCTCCTCTTCTTGTTCTGGCTCTGGTTCGAGTACCGGATCAGGCTTCTTAACAGACTTCTTGAACGTTTTAAGCTTCGGTTTGCCCTCAGATCTTGGCACGGGCGATGGCGATGCTACTTGAGGTTGAGGAACACTTTTGTCAGCTGGAGGTGTTGCTGGTAGCTTGGGTGCGAATTTCTTGGCCTACATTGGTTTAATGTTAGCCTTCTGACTTCCATCGAATATTCTTTCAATCTTTCTCTTTTCCTCCTTTCTCTCTCATCACTTTGAGGAGACTCTCGTTTTGGTGGAGGTAAAGGTAAAGGCATGACGTTTAGTTCGGATATGAGGAGAAGTAGTACGGTTGGTGAAAGGATGCAGATAATCCAGAGCAGAAAACTTACTTTGGTGGTGGAGGCCTGCTTTGCGGATTTCTCTACATCATTGGATTCTTTAGGAGCAGTCGGTGTTGGTAGATTCGGTACCGATGGTTTCTCGGTAGGTATTGAAGCAACATCTGCTTTCGGAGTTGCAGGCTTCTTCTTGATTGGAGTTTTGTTGGTCTTCTTTAAGACTTTCTTGGGGGCTTCCTGTGTGTCTGCCATATCTGAGATTTCTGTGATTGTAGAAAATGCGAACTCAATGAAAACTGGATCGTAATGAGATGTGCGCTGCTTAGCAAAAGGTGTCCACTGGTAACGAACGAAACTATGAGGAGACAGTTTGACTGATGCGCTTTACAAGTATATACAGAGATCAGTTGTGTAACAATCAAAATCACTAAAATTTGACGCTGTGTTTCTCTTAGTAATTAGCTGCGAAAAGAATGATCTCACTATCTCGAATGTATCACAAAAACCAAGGCTGTGCCCAACTATGAGCCAACTTCTGATTGGAATCGGAATCTTACACTGGTTGCGTCAACTCTGAGGCCTTATTGAGGGAAGCAAGAGTCTACAGGCACCCCGGTGGAGACCAACTTCTAGCCACAGATTGGATAGCTCTAGCTTCTTGGATAGCAATGCATCAAACTTGTATCATATCTATCCCACCTTGTAGGTTGGAATAAGCTCATTGGATCTAACCCCTTCAGCTTACAAGCCACACCATTTTTATCCTGATATCCTGAACAATGAAAACATTCGGGGATCACGAACAAGCCATTTTGTGAAAGATCATCGATCCTTTCGACTTGTTGGATGGTTTGGAGTTTGGAGGCTTGGTAGTGAAGCTGTCGAAACTTGTCCTTGTACAAGAATACAGTTGCGGCAATACTTGCACACACCAGCCACAGTTGTCAGGCGAATAGCTTCGTATTGTAAAGTCAGTACCGGTATCTGTGCATTGAGAATAAAAATGTGCTGCAGCTAGTATCGTATGCATATAGGAGAGAAAAAGAGGATTCGAGCTACAAGAATGCCTCTTCTCATTAGAGAGAGATATCCTCCGAGATAGATTTTTGGATTTCACTTAGGGACATAGGTTTTTACACTAATTTCTTGGTAGTTTTTGATGCAAATTGAAAGTTTTTAACACCAAGATTGATCTCTTGAGTTTAGCTTCAAGATTATAGACTTACAAAGTATATTATATTGTATTCCTTGGATGGGTGCGTGGGTGGAGGATCTACTTGAGTAGAACTTGGTGGGATAGGATCATAAGAAATTATGTTGAGGGGGAGGGGGCTGTTATTTCGAGGGTCGAGGTTATTAGTCATCCAAATCAACCAATGATATACTTACTACCTAATGATATCGAGAGACAAGAGACACATATTAGCACAACTCTGATCACCGCACCGGGCAATAAAATCGGAGATATTTGATCTAAAGAGTTAGCAATACAAGAATCCGATATCCAATTATTTCTTTAACACCAGCTAAAGTTAGTATACACAACGGATTCTCGCATCAGAACAATATAATTCACCAGTGGAAAGGATAACTAGGTATATTGAATTTCGTGCAGCACTGCAGTCTACGGGCCAGTCTCCCCAGCCTACCCAGGGCCATATGGAAGAAATAAAGTTGGCAATACGAAGCAATTACCCATCCATCCATCATCTACAAAACAACAATAACAAAAAAACTTGGAAATTCAACTAGATCCAACGCTTGAAGCAAGCCTCAATTTATCAATTAATTCGGATATCATATCTGCCAACTAATTTACTAATTTACTCTCTTTTACCTACTCGAGTATTCGATATTCGGTAATCCAACATACACAATATACAACATACAAATGGAACTTGCAAGCCACAATAAACATCAAAAAAGTTCAAATACAGAACGCGGGGTCAAGGATATTTCCAAATTGTACAGAAAACGCGATAGTCAGTCAATACAATAACCATACTTTCACTTTCCCATCACTCACAGCCTGAGCCAACAAATTCCATAATCTAATCTGCATTCAAACTTTCTGCCTACTGTAATAAGCTCTCCATATCCATATATCATGACTCGAGTAACTCATAGTTGACAGCGCGGGCTAATTTAGAGTCTGAGGGGCTTGTGGAAACGAAACGAAGGATGTGTGCCGTTGGGCTAGTAGATACTAGACGGACGCTATTTGTGATTAAGATGGATGTAGGATATAGGCTAGAAGGAACGCTAGAATTTCGAGGATTGCATTGCTAGTGGAGGCTAGGGGCTAGGGGCTAGGGGCTAGGGGCTGGTGGAACGTTATTGTGTCAACTGTTAATATTGAAAATATAGGCTAGAAGGGGTGCTAGAAGTTTAGGGTTGGTGGGACGCTGTGTGATAACAACACTCCACCATTTTAGAAGAAGAATGGATGTTGGAACTCATTGCATCTTGTGTCGGAAGTACAATCAATCAGTACAATTGAAATATCAGTTATTGCGAATATATTGCAAAATTTCCATATTCAAGATTTTTAATCATCAAATCTAAAAGTACAATGCCATTAAGGTTATCATTCAAAGACCCCGAACCCCCCTTCCACACTCAAAGCACCCATCCCTCACCATGAATAAACAGCAAAGCAAAAGAAATAAGTACACAAAAAAACTCTCCCTATAACACGATATATAAAGCCATCCATCTCTAGCCAACATGTTTCTTTACTCTATCCAGAACTAAAGTAACACGATTGAAGTTAGAATGGATAACCTTAAACCTCTCTCTCTCTCGCTCACGACCTATTGAAAAAAAAATCATCAACTCAACCGAGCTTTCAAAGTAAACATTGAGAGATACTTGTTCTCGACATACATTTACGTCGTGAGTAAAACAACCGACTGGGAATTTGCACTTGCTAGCTGGGAAGGGAGGGAGGAAGGGAGGAAGGGAGGAAGGGAGGAATATTGGAAAATGAAATGGGGGTAAACATACAATAATGCCAAAGTCAAATCACCATGAATTTTAGCCTTCAACTCAATCTCAATTTCGAGATTTACATCCAATCTCAACTTCAAAGGTTGTTTGCCTTGATCCTTCGCAACAGCACTACCTTGTTGCTGTTGTTGTTGTTGTTGTTGCATCATTTGCATTTGTTGTTCGTGTTGTTGTTGCTGTTGTCGCATCATTTGTTTATAATCGTTCCCATCATCTTTTTCGAGGAATTGAGGACGATCGCGACGCTTGCGACGGGGTTTACGAGCAGGAGCTTCTTCTTCTTCTTCCTCTTCTTCCTCTTCTGGCTCAGGCTCCTTGAATTTACGACGACGGTGCTTCTTTTTTTTCTTTTCGGGTTCAAGGATTGGTGGTTCGGGTTCGTTTTGGACGGCTGTGTCTTCGCTTTCTTCTACTTCTTTTTGGGGATCTTCTGCTTCTTGGATCTCTTCTTGGCCGCCTTCGTTTTCGTCAGTAGTGGCTTCGGCACCAGTTTCTATGCCTCCTTTGTTAGTTTCGACTTCATTGCTAGCTTCTTTCCATTCATTTTCGTCTCCTAATTATGCCTTGGCCTTCTGCTCCATACCTTCTTGTCCATGCTCTCCTTCTCCCTCTCCTCCATCCTCTCCACCCTCTCCATCCTCTTCCTCCTCGTTCAACTCCTCATCTTGAGCCACGTCTTCTTGCTCACTGCCTACTTGTTCGTTTTCTTCATTTTCTCTTCCAGGTGTAGCTTCAGGAGTAGGCATCCCCTTTTTTCCACCAATAGGTGTACTGCTTTTTGGTGGCATGATAAGATGTAGATATGTAGGATATGTAGGATATGTAGGATATGCAGGATATATTCAAGTAATGATATATATAGTTTGAAATGCAACACGCACTCGTATACGTGAGAAAAGGGTATATAGTATAGGTATGAATAGAAAATATGGACTCTCGATACTCGTATATTGAAAATTAATAATGAAAGTAACTCAGCAAAGTTATAGATTTATCTTATATGAAGCAGCTAAAGGTGTGATGTGTAAACTTGGAAGCTCATGCCCGATTCTATGCTATGGAGCAAGCTTTCAGAAAAATAATACAACTATGACATAACCGTTGCCTTCATTGTTACCCTTGTACGATGCAGGGACATTCCCTTCTCTTCCCGAGATGGAATGGTCGAGTCTTCGAGTCTAGAGGCGCATAACATTCAAAAATCAAGGCTAATTGGCATTTTAACTTGAGGAGTCGTAAATAAATCGGGATATCTAGCTCTTCTCAATAACGTATCAGTCTATCAGGATTTTGCAAATGAGAAATTGTGTTATACCCTGAAGCTCTGTACAATATACGTACACCAAAAGAAAGCCACCAGCCACAAACACCTTATTTTCTACTCGACGCCTACGCTCAAATAATGGTCACGAGTCTTATGACTTCATCTGCATAATACCATTTCTTATAGTACTGGGGAAGAAATCATCTTACTCAGTACATGTGGTATGAAAAGATAAGTTGTGGCTGATGAATAACTAGAATGGCAATTGCATCTCACAGCACCTTCTCTGACACTGAACTCAATTAAACACTACTCGGATACCCCACTTCAACACCAACCTACAGAATATCAATAACACGACCATAGGATAATACGATATTCCACGATAGCATTCAAGTCCGAAACAGCACATCAGATGAGAATCAAATCATGGCACTATTCTTAATGTTTGTAAACGCCATACCGACGGTAATTGGTACTGCTGAAGCTCTCGATGTTCAAAAAAAGGAGGATCTGGCTGAGAAGCACAAGGCAAAGTTCTTTATGACAGCGAATTTTGCTTTAGACGGGAAGTCTGCTCATGAGAAGGAAGCACAAGTCGTTTTACGAGATCATAGGGTATGTTTCTCTAATACCATGTGCTTGGTGAAAAAACTATGGTGAAAAGGAAGAAATGTACTGACTTTGGACAATTTGCAGATGTATCTAAATCATCCAGATGCGCCGAAAGAAGGACATCGATTCTGCGGATACTATTTCATGTATCCAGGCACGAAAGAACATGGCTTGGTCTCGACCATTCAAGATGATCCTCCGATGTTAAATTGGATATACGTCGATTCGAATACTCTCGAAGTACGATATGGGAGCAGGGGTGATACGGTAGACAACTTAGCACATCCATGGGAATGGTCAGAGGATGAAGTTAATTTGACATTGGATGAAGACGAGGGATTTGTCGCGGTGGAGGTTGAGCCTGGAATATGGCAAATTTATTTTGATAGGAATGGGGATTTCTCTGGACTTCCTGAAGGAAAAGAAATTCAGGAAGTTTGTTTGATGAGACGGATGATGTGTGGATGGAATAGTCAGCTAGTACCAGCCGACAAGAAAAAGGAGGGTGGTTGATATTCAATGGTGGAAATAATATAAAATCAAATCTCACAATAGCCGCTCGAAGTCCTCGCATCTTCACTGCACTGTACGACCCAGATCTAGAAGTTCATACTACAATACACACGAGACTCGACAGACTCGAACTTTTTCGAGTCTCGAAACATCAAACGTGCACGAAACCCCGAAACAATCAGTTAGCATGCATAATGACGAAATCCCACTTCTTTCAACCAAGAAGATGGGGAAATATGGCGTCAGGTAATGCCTGTAAATGCTTGTAGCTGACCCACTGGGGTCAATATATTTTTACCAGCCACAAGACAACTGTTTTCGCAATCTGCCAACTTTGACACTGCGTCGATGTCAGAAACTTGCTTAAGACGGGCTTCGAGAAATTGGCTACAGGTTGTTACTTTGAAAAACAAGAAAATGACTTTCGAGGGTAGGGGGGTCTACATCAAATGGATGATGACGTGGATTTGGCGCAAGCAGGTTCGAATCTCGAGAAATCTGTCCAGTCTTTCTTTTAAAGAACTCGGGTTCGAGTCACTTATATTTTCATACTGTTCAATCAGATAAATAAACAATTATATATCATATTCCTATCCTTTCAAGAGAATATAATACATTTTTGTATTTTCAACACCCACTCATACAGAGATCTCTTTCCCAACCTTCTACCTCAACCATGGCAAGCCAAGCCTCGTCGAAGCCCAAGGCTGGTGGTGCCAAAACTGCCAGCAAGAGCAAAAAACCCCCCCCAAAGAAGAGACAACCAGAGCCAGAATCCGAATCCGAAACTGAAACTGATTCCGACGACTACAGCTCTGAGGAATCGGAAGAAGAAGCACCCCCTCCACGTCGACAAGTGAAGCAAAAACAAAAACCACAAGGCGGTGGCGGGGGTGGACCACTGGGTGGTGTCGGTGATATGGTTCCTCTAGGACAAGCTACCGATACCGTGGGTGGTCTTGCCGGTCAAGCTGGAAATACACTTGGCAATGTCGCTGGCGGTGTCCTTGGAGGTGGTGGTGCGGAAAAGAAAGGAGATGATAAGGAGGATACATTGAGATTACGACTGGATTTGAATCTCGAGGTGGAGATTACGCTGAAAGCGAAGATTCATGGGGATTTAGAATTGGCATTGTTGTAAGTTGAAATCATCTTTACTATTATGACTTCATTCATTTTTTCCCCTCTTGTTCTGACCATGGTAAAAGGGATACGGGTGGATAAGAAAGACTCTCTTGCTCGAGTGTTCGTTTGCTGAAACGTTTAATAATTTCGTCGGTTCCTATTGCAGCTTGATGTAGTGCAGTGAAGTTTAATGTATGGTTCGGTTCGCGTTCGTTGGTCTCGATTGTTTTACCTTACGTCTCTAACGTGTGAAAAGTCTTCCTTGAGGACATATCTTGGCAAAAAAAAAAAAAAAAAAAAAACTGCTGCTAACGGGTTCTTTTGGCAGGAACTAATTAGCTTCTCATCATGATCTTTTTGATGGTGGGAATAGAATCTTGGGATTCTTCGGAGTGACAAGGGAGTGTAGGATCGGGTTCTGTTTTGGTGGTATGAAGGAGTTTTTTGAGTGCATGGAGATTGGGTGAAGGGGTGAAGGGGTGAAGGGGATTGATTTTGACGTGTTCGACGATGTGTATTATATACCCATTCTCTAAAGTGGGAGTTTTAATGCCTGAATGACTTTTCCAACTTGGTTGAGAGACTTTTGACATGGCCATGTGTTATGATGTAGTTCTCAGGTTTCAGAGAGTTCGTGACGTCTTTGATGATATCCCTCGGGTGGGTACATACAGAAGATTCGGAGTAAACTAACCGGAGTGTTGATTGCGAGAGAGATTGGGTTGCTCAGTGAACTTTCCTAGGTACTATGGGGATTTGAAGGGTAAGTGGGAGAAATGGGTGGGAAATAGAACTTGTGAATTGAAATCAAACTGCTCCAAAATAAAACCACTGGGTTTACAAGCCAATCTGTATCCATAATCACCTAGGATTGTACCTTGGGTAAGAGCTTTCTCTTGTGCAAAAAGTATCGAGTTCAAGAGAAGAAGGCCAGTATACTCGAAGTAGAAGATTGAAAATACGTTAAATCGATGGCATTCACTGAGGTAGTCGCGACTACGAGTACAAGCTAGATTTAGGTCCAGCTGTAAGGTTACTCGATTAGATTTGACTCAAGACTATGGATGGGATGGACCTTTGAGAGATTTCTAATATACTTTGTAAACTACAGCCTCAAAAAACCAAACTTTTCTCTGGTAAATCAAATTGACATCTAAGAAGACATCTTGAGATAAAAATAGTTTCATTTTTATTATAAGATCTTACAAAGGAAAGGGTGTAGGAATTAAGGGGAAGCGGTTGCACGTGCTTCGTTTCACACACTATAACTTAGTGTGTCGAGTACCCTAAATCTCTTCGGTCGCAAACTTTTGCAATTTTTACATTTCATTCATTCTCAACCACAAATATGAGTATATTCATAGCCATTGCTAGGAAACATGGCTCGGTAACCTATCTTGATGTCAAGTCAAGTAGTCTTGATCGAGAACTCTCACTTTAGCTAGGAAAAGGAATTGTCTGCAGCTTTTCTTGATATGCTGGGCTGTCAATTCGGAAACGTACATATGCAGGCAGATCCCAAGTCTTGCTGCCGATTTAGGCGATAAACGAAGTCTTGTTAATCGAATTGCATGGAATAAACAATATACAAGTAGTAGGATAAACTTTCAAGTATAACAGTCAAAGCACTCGCATGGATGACTTATTGATCAGCAAGGCTGGGTTTGCAGATGATATACTGTAAAAGCAAATATCCATACTTGAGACAACAAGTCACAATTCACGGGTAGCCACTGCTTTTCCACATTAGATAGTTCCATCCATTGCTATGGTAATAAGCTAAGGCAATTGAACAAACACATATAATACTTTCATATCCAATCAATTCTTAATAGATCAAAACGCAATCAGAAAAAGCATCATTTTCTTTCCCTAAGCCATAGTTCTTACTCAGATCATAGCTGATCACAATTCCACACTTCCGCCAAAGTCAGACCCGGAATCGATGGCACCCCTACCACTTCCGATACTCTGCTGGATTTCCTGGGTTTCCTGGGTGTCCTCAATCTTGATCTCCTCATCTTCATCTTCATCTTCATCGCTTGTGACTGTCTAGAATACCCGGGAGTCAGTGATCAGAATATAGAAAGATAGAAAAGTCAAACAAAGTTAGATAGTGAATAGTGTACAACGAAAAAAAAGCATTAAACTCACATCCTTGATCGGAGATTTGACTTTGGCCTTTCTGCTAGGAAGACTTTGTAATGGAGTCTCGGGAACAATTTCCTTAATCTCTTCCTTATCGTAGCTATCGAATTGTGGTTCATCATCCTCGTCATCGCTGACTATCACAGACTTCGAGAGCTTTTGCTTCTTTGTAGGACTTCTCTTGTTAGCTTTGCTCTTCGTTGGTGATTGTCTTTTCTTCGGCGTGGCTGGTGGAGAGGTGGTGCTGTTCCCATTTGATTCTTGGCTGAAGTTGGGCAGAGTCTTCTTGAATCGTGCCCAGCGCATCTGTGCAGCTGATTTGATGGGCAGATTGAGGTTCTTTGCAACTTTGTCCCAGTTGATATGGCCGATGTTGACTTGACTAAGGATGGAACCCATTAGCTTCTGCTTTTCGGCATCGCTAGACATGGTTATGTTGAATGTGAGAATGTCTTCTGAGAAATGGGTGTATGAAAGAAAGAGGTGATTATTGGGAAAGATTATCTAGAGACAAATCACTAATATATATATATTTATCACATTCATATACTTATTTGATTTATAGTGAACTTTCTCGGCTGAATCATTTATTTATCAAGGTTTGTATAACGGAACAATGAATCCAAACCATCTATCTCCCTATCAACATCCTTGATATCAGAACCATCATTTCCTTCCGCATAAGCTTGTTGTGCATCTAATGCTCCTCATCCTCGCTCTGTGATCAAGAAATTAGTAATTGCCTAATAAGGAATGGTTCTGGAGGAAATAATGCTCAAGTTGAAAGTAAAAGTATATACAGGCTCCAGATCGGGTAACAAGTAATGTGAGATCAATGCGGGTACATACCTCTTCCTTAACAAACTTTCTTTTCTTAGATGAACTCTTTGGATTGGTTCCCTTGTCCGCCGTCTGATATCCATCTCCAACGTTTCCCTCAGACTTGGCATTGGACTTGGCATTGACAATAGATGTGGATTTGTCCTTGGTAGATTTTCCCAAAACAAGACCACTCTTCTCCTTGTATCTAGACCATCGCTTGCTGGCGGCTCCCTTGGGGTCTTTGCCCGTGTTAATTCCGAGGTCCTTGGCAAGAAGCTCGAAGTCAAGCTTGACATTCGCAAGGTCCACTTGCTTAAAGACGGCTTGTAAAAGCTTCTGATCTGAGGCGTCGGACATTTTGTAGACTAGAGACTTGTATCTAGATATCAGATGAATGATTAAAATGGTATTAGATTTATTCTAGGATGAATGTATATACTTACAATTGGGATTTTGATTGTTAGGCGGAATTGTGCAATTGTGGTTACTGCTTGGGAGACTTGAGACAAGGGAAGGTGAGTAATTTTATAAGTGTACAGGACAAAATGTGGGGTACAGGCTATGATCTAAACGGACCACAAGAGTAGATATTAAAAAGAATAAGCTCATTGTTTATTTCTTATCTCATTTCTGCAAAAGTAGCTTACCTAAAACAAATAAAACGAGTAGCTGCATAATTTTAAGCCTTGTCTCCTGAAAATTGTAACCCATGAAGTCCATCTCCCTGTTCTCCCAACTGTAGCCATTCAATGCCATCCTCGAATGGACCACTATGCTCCTGCTTGACAGCCTCGTCCCCATCAAATCCTCCCTTGTCTTTGTTTGCTTTACTCCCTCTGCTCGGACCCGGTTTCGAAGTAGTTGCATTCAACGACATGGTGATCGATTTATTGATTTTCTTGCGCTGTGCACATGGCTCATCTAATTCCTCCTTCACGGATAGCGGCTTCCGACCTCGTTTCTTCCCCTTCTTGGCAGGTTTGTTGATTACCGCTGCTGCCTGTCCAACACTCGAATTCCCTTCCACTATAGTGTGCTGAGCTGCATTATCGACTGCCGTTATTGCTTCTTCAACTTTCATCTCCTCCTATCTTATTCACATCATCCTTGAAAAGCTTCGCTTTAAATCGACACCAGCGGACAGCAGCTGTTCCAGGTTTGATTCCAAGAGTTGCGCCGAGTTTTCCATTGTCGACTGCAGGGAGAGGATCCCACTGGCTCAGCACAGCGATGAGGAGTTTTTCGTCGTCGCTTTCTCGGTAGGGTTGGCTTTTGGAGGCATTGTTGTAGATCTTTTGTAGTTTTATGATTTGTGATGGTGGTGACCTGTCTGGAGAGGTAAATGTGTGTAAGGGCGTGAGAATTACATGTATAATATGAACTTCACAGTCTCAATATATATTACTCAATCAAAGTAGTGGCTGGTTTCTAGGTGATTCTTCATCCATATAATGTATCTGCCTATCTGAGAACCCCCTGCATCCCAACCACAATCTCAAGCCTCATCATGGGTTGTACAGCCATCCAGTATATTGCCAGGGCGTCTTATTTTTTCCCCCGTTTGTTGGTTGTTTAGATGTCTCGGTGTCGCTATCCGAACCACTATTATCAGTCCCAACCTTCGATGTTTCTGCCAATGGCCATTGATCGACCACTGTTTGTTTAGATGTTTCAGTGTCGTTGCCTGGCACACCATTAACAGATCCAGCCTTCGTTGCTTCTCCCAACAGGGCTTGATCAACTGCCGTTTGAACTCGATTTCGTATCCCAAACCTCGCTTTGAATATAGCCCATCGCATCGCAGCCGCTCTCGAGTTAATGCCAAGTTCCGCACCAAGCCGATTCATATCTAATCTAGGTAGGCGCTCGAATTGACGCAGAACAGCAATGAAAAGCTCTCGATCGGTGGGTGCAGGTGCAGTACCGGCATTCACCCTTGCTTTGAATCGTACCCAGCGCATGGATGCAGCTCCGGCTCTAATGTTGAGATCTTCCCCTAGCTTGCTCATATCTATTCTGAAAGGTTTCCATTGGTGAAATATAGCGAGAAGAAGCTTGGTATCGTCATTCCTTGCCATGGCGTTATGTACTACGGATGTTGTGATATGCTTGAGTAGTGTAATATGACAGGTTGCTTGTGGGGGTCTTGGTAGAGGTGCAGAAATACATGACAGGGGTTAATCTTCATATCATTCATAAAGCAGATCAAAGATTAAGTCAGAGTTGTTTCTAGGATTTTCTTCAATTGCCTAGTCAATTAATTGCCACTGTTTCTCTTAAAGTTTCTTTGATATCCCAATTTCACAGTGCTATCCCCGAAAAATCCCCCCATTGTTTCATGTTTGTGATCACTCATCCTGGTCAGGATCCTGGTAGATCTGGAACGAATCACCGGGTCCTGTATTCATAAACATCTTGTCCTCGCCATGTGTATTAACAGCTTCATCAATACCTCCCTCAGATGAATATCCTTCAGTGCTGCCTTTGGTACCAGACTTCGCCTTCTTGGCAGGAGAAGCCGATTCATCCAAACCGCCATTGTTGACGTCGACTTCCTCCTCCATCTTTGTGCGCTTTGGATTCTTATTACCAGCTCCTCCCCTTGTAGTGATCGACAGATCTTCAAATGTAAATGTACCTGTTCGAATCTTCGTAGTCAAACGAGTCCACTAGTAGACCAGAAAGTCAGAAATTGCTTATCATAAACCTGTCAAACAGAATTTTTGAAAAGATTATTATACTTACACGATCTCGAGCAGAACGAGCTGAGGGAAGTCCCAGAGACTTAGCTAAATCCCTGTAGTTGATGACAAGAATTTGGTTGCCGTGGGCCGACTGACTGAGAACTGCAATCATAAGCTTCTCGTTATCGGACAAGGATGATGTAGTTGATGTAGACATCTTGATTGCTTTTTCGAAGTATTGGAGGTTATTTGCGTTGGTTTTATTGTGTTCTCTTGTCGAAGTCTGTAATGAGGAAGTTGTTGTGAAAGGTCGTTGTGGGGGAATCTCAAGTTGGATGGTATAGATTGGTATTCTCTTGTACGAAAGGTGAGCAATGGGATTACCCGATGGAGACTTGTCGAGGGGGATGGTTCGGATGGTACGATAATAGAAGGAGCTGGTCTAATGTGGGTCTATCGAGGCTCTCCGAGGCTCTCCATATAACGACTCCCAGCATTTGTATATACTTCACTATTCGAGTCGGTGTCGTACTCTAATTTGTCTTCAACATCTAATCATATTCTTCCCCGTCTACGCTGTGATGGCTACAACGTAAACAACAAATCTCACCATATGAATGCAGATCCGTTGAAAGCTTCTCAAGTTCCCTAAGGTATCTTCGTTTCTTGATTCATTGACTAGACCCAGGTTTGCTTTCCCGAATGCATCACCCCTTCATCAATGCCTCCATGAATTCCTCCGAAGCTCACCAATCTCTTATATCTCTCACCCCTCTGCAGACCCAGTCTACAGTGCTACTCGCACAATCTCAGAATTTATCGTCTCCATCCCCGTCCAGCTCAATGACATCCGCTTTAACAACCTTTTTCTTGCCCCTTCCCCTCACTGCTTTCTTAACACCTCTGCTTTGACCGCAGTTAGTATATCTTGCTTTCAGTACACTGGGGATCGATACTGACTTAAGTTCCTGTGTGGAGGATAGCCCAGGCTCGTTCGTGGTGGCCGCCACCGGTACCTCGACAACCGCTCGTCTATTTACCGGGGGTTCTACAGAATCTCTCACAACAAGGATGTCTCCAAAGTCTCCAAAGTTGCCGTTTTTTTATCTTATCCGTGAGATGACGCCGTTTGCCTTGTGCGGCGTGCCGGTCAGCGAGACCGAGGAGTCTTGCCAACCTTGTATGATCTGGTGTAGGGAGAACGTGATTTTGGGACGCAAATTGATTCAGCACTGCAACAAGTACCTTGAGGTCATCGGTAGTCGGAACTGCAACCATATTGACGTAAATTAGTTATTCCGAGTTGATTGTGTGGCGTGGCTATTCTGTGATAGTAGAAGAACGTGTTGTATTGTAAGGCACTGTGTTGTGGTTGAATTTAAGGGGAAACGATATCAACAGATTTGTATTAATCATATACTTTTGTCACGTTTCAAATGATTTCCAGATAATTCTTCATTCTTTCAAATTCATCTGTGTACATCGCGACAGAAGAAACTAATGACTCAGAGTCTTCCCCTACCAAGCGACCGAGAGCCCTTCCCTCCAAACGCGGTCGAAGTAGCAAAGTCATCGACAAAGGACGACGAAATAAGGTTGGCAAAGAATCGCATGGAGAAGTGATCAAAGCAGAGTTTGATAGGATGGAGGATCAGCAGATAAAAGATCATCTAGATTGGCTTGAGGATGACGTCGCTTGAGTTTGTGCATTGCAAGTGCAGGAATGGAATGTTGGTCTGTAGGTCAAACAAGGATACAAAGACTGGTGTAACGGAGACTGGATCGGTGTGGGACTTTCTCGATAAGGCAAATGTATGCCTGGACGAGTATAGGGGGTGTGGATGGATGCATTTGGATGCATTTTCTTTCCCGGAGACTTCGATTCCTTGGGCGCTTCGCGAATCTTGAGGTCCCCAAAATCTCCTCTCTTGAGCTCATCCCTAAGTCGACCACAAACTCCTTTCGCAGAATTATAACTAGGCAGCCCAAGATCTTCTGCAAGCTTGTTGTAATCGGGTGCGGGAAGAAACTCTTTGCTCTTACTTGAGTTTTGAGACAAGGCGGATGAGAATCTTGAATTTATTTTCTATTGATTGAGGCATATTATCGGGGGTTGTGGTATGATTGTTTTGTGGTTTTGTTGAAGGACTGTTGTATTGGGTTGAAATATGGATGGTAAATTTAATGTCAAGAGATTTCACAAGATAATATACTTTTGTCACATTGCACAAGTTCTTTTAGAAAAAATCTCCTAGATATATAATTGCTTTTCCGAGCATATCCGCCCCTTATGCAAAGCACAGACAATCCCCTGTCAGCCACCAACCACCAATATCCAATATTTGCACCTCCACTTCAGCCCTGCACAATCACAATCCCAGCACCCCACGATCTCAAAGCTCGTCGTAATTGCTGCTGAAAATTGCATCCTCAAATGCTTGGTCCTCTTTATCAATTCTCTCCAGCTTAACAATTGCAGCTTTTGCCTGTCCTTTATCTTTCTTTTTGCTCAGGCTCGGTGGTTCGGCGGAATCGTTATCGACGTCTGCAAGGAGGAGGTGTGATACCAAGTCGGCCTTGGAGACCCCTCCAGCGAAGTCGGGCACTCTCAACCATAGCTCTGGTGATTTCATCGGGCTGCAAGTCGGGCTTGAGGGTTTGTGCAAGGAGTTTGAAATCCATTTGTTTATGCTGGGCGAGGGCTGCAATCATAAGTTCTTTATCATTCTCGTTCATGGTGGATGATAGCGAGTCGTGTTGGATTGGGTAAGTTGGATTGTGTGAGTTGGTGAGGTTGTGTTGGATTGATTCGATTTTATTGATCCTTAAAAATACAAATGTGTGTGAAACTGGGGATTCATATAGTCATAAAGCAGAGCTGAATGGAGTTTAGAGATATCAAAAAAAAAATAGAAGCTCGGAGTTTCGGGACAATAATGATGAATGTGTAACTGTATATTTGTTTTCAAGTCCTGCAAGTATTGCTTCCTGTGTTTGTTTTTTTATTCTTCCCCAATTTTTCGGCTGTTACCCAGTCAACCTGAAAGATTTCTATCACATTCACAGGCTAGGCTTTGTCGATATGATCCCAGTCTTCATCATCCTCGTCCTTGACAGCCAAACCTCCCATTCCATCAACTTCTGGGTCATCCTGCACGTCTCCGTCTTCCTCTTCTTGCTCATCCTCCGCGTCACTAGTCTCTTCCACAAACTTCGTAACTCTAGCTTGTCGATACGGCAACTTGCGCAATGGCGTGACCGGTTCCTCCACCTTGATGTCAACATCCGTGCCTTCCTTGTCATAATCCATTTCCTCGCCTTCCTCGCCTGCATTCACTTCCTCTTCCTCTTCGTCTTCGTCGCTCTCTCTCTTAATAGCTCGACCGCGTGATTTCTTCAGACTTTCGCGACCGCTTTTCTTTGGACTTCCCCCAGCCTTTTTGGGTGACACTGCCCCAATTTTCTTGCTCGCTCCAACCGCCTTTCTGGCAGAGGTCGGTGGAAGACCTGCCCCCTTCGCAAGCTTTTGCCTATATCGATCCCATCTGCAGCGAGCTGCCTTAGGTGTGGCGACACCAATGTCTTTGGCAAGTTCTGTATAAATCAACCATATCAGCTACTGTAAACGCTAGTGATAAATTGATAATGTAACTTGACAGGAATAATGCAAAAAGAGCTGTTCTTTTAGGAATGCACAAGTAAATGATGACTCTCACTATCGTAGTCAATGCGACCAACTTCCACTTGGGACAACACGCTCATGACGAGCTTTGTTTCGGTAGATGACATTTCGAGAGAGATAGTAGGCTGAAATGAAGAAGATCCGACTTTAATTTGTGCTTGGTTGGACAGTGGAAGTGTTGTGTAGATAGAACTTATTTGCTCTAAGTAGCAGCTTTGGAGTTGACTTGATTGCTGAAGATATTTATTGAATAAGTGCAAAGGGGATCGAGCTCTTTATAGTTATATCTCTCTGTATCTCAAAAAAGCCAGACAAAAACAGATAAATTTCTTCTATAGACACCCATGCTTTTCTAAACTGTAAATTAATAAATGCATTTAATATTGCTATCTTTGAATAAATGCCTATTTTGAACATATTCATAGATTTGCACAAATATGTCATAGATTAGGATTCGGGCACAAGGCTGTTTGTTCAAAATCTACAATCAAGCATTGAAATCCATGGCAAAGAAACCCCAATATCATTCTAGAAACAAACACTTTGATACTACTACACTGTCCCATCCACACCTCCTGAAATTCGAATCCAGTGCCAAATTCAAGTGAGACACCTGGTATATGTAATTCCTTCAAACTAATGTATATCTAAGCTTCCCAATCCTCATCATTACTCTGCTCCACCATTCTGCCTTTCTTATTCTCGACAGCCGTAGTGTAATCGATATCTTCAAATCCAGACACACTTCTCTCGTCCTGATTATGACCATCCACACTCTCCTCGGTATCATCGCCACTCCACTTCTGCTCTTGTTTAACCACCTTTGTCGAATTCCTCTTGGGAAACTTCCTCGCTGGCATCTTCATCATCATCTGTTCCTCATCAGTCAAATCCTCATCCTTCATCTTTCTCTTGCCACCTTTATTAGGTGTACCTAGTCCGCTTTCCTCCCCCGAAACCTCGTGCTTCAACGGCGAACCAGTTAGTTGCCTTCTAGCAACTTTGGTGTTCGCTTCCACCTTCACAGGACTCTTTGCGGCTTTATTATTCTCCTTGCTTTCCGAATTTTCCTCATTCCCCCCAAATTCCTTAAATCCAAAGCTAATCTTGACTCGTGCCCACCTATGTCGTGCTGCATTCTCTCCTTTGACGGGTATATCCTTGGTCAAGCGTTTGAGGTCGATTCTACCGACTTTGATTTGTTTGAAGAGGGCGTTTAAGACGAGATTATTGTTCTTGACATCTGCAGGTGAGCCCGGTGTGCCGGGTGTGCCGGGTGTGCCGGGTGTGCCGGGAGTTTTATTTGTGTTTGTAAAGCTTTTCTTGCATCGGGCCCAGCGATGTCGGGCAGCATTTTCGCCAGCAACCGACATATCTTCGGCAAGACGTTTGAAGTTGATAGTGCCATGACCGCCTACATCGATTTGTTTGAAGAGAGCTGTTAGAACGAGGTTATTGTTCTCGATTTCTGCGGAGGAGGGCGTAGTTGTTGTGGAAGGCATGATTAATGTAAACTTCAAGTGGTGAAATCAAACTGTAATTTATTTTTAATTGTTCTTGGGGACGAGCAATTTGGATAGGTGGAAAGTGCCTGATTGAGGGAGGGGAGTGCTCTAGCTGTCACAAGCAATTTATGGCTAAAACCTTTTAATGAACAACAGCTCGCCTCGAGCCAAACATTGAAGTTTCTTCACCTTTCCTTAACCATCTCACCGAACCATCTTATGCAATGTTTCTTTTTCAATGATAATCTTTGATTCTCAAGGTTGACTAAACAAACAAAGAAGCAAAAAATGATAACAGTATAGCCGATGCCCCCCACATTCAAGGATACGTGCATATGCATGAGTCACATTTGGGACGACAAGTTACAGGGGGGTTCTTTTTACGCCAAACGCCACTCAATGTATTGTTTATCAGACCCCTAGCTAATGGCTCCAGAGAAGTCGAAGATCAAACCTAATCATCCAGACCATCCTTGACACTTTCCCAAGTAGTCCTGCCCTTGGCACCCTTGGCACCCTTGCCCTTTCCTGTGAAACCCTTATCCTTGACAGGAGTTTTACGACTGCGCTTGGTTGCAACCTTTTCAACGCCTGTCTCTTTCGTGGCGGCTTTCTGACCATCGACACCGGCCTCGCCTCCGATTGTAACCTCCTCTGTGACATATTTGCTCGCCGCTCCTGTGTCACCAACCTCACTATTCTCGCGCATTTTAATCTTCAAACGTGAAAACCGCTTGTCAACAGCAGCGTTACTCAGATCACCCAGCTGCGTTCCAATGACATCCCATTCAACAAGCTCATTGAGTTTAGACTTTGAAATCTGCTTGACTATACACCACAATAGTTCGGCGTCGGCAGGAGTAAGCTTAGTTGTTTCCGACATTTTCAAGTGACTTTGCGGTAAGCGAGTGAAGGATTGAGCTCAAAGATGAATTGGCTATGATTCGCCAAGGATGACAGTATTCTGTGATTTTGAAGAAGGTTTGAATGCAGTTCTGGGACTGCTGGTGGATCTTTGAGAATTGGTTGTGGTAATACTAAGATTATAGCTTTGATGTGCACTAATATGTTGATTGGGGCCCTTTGAGCCAGACTACAGACACGGTCAATATAATACAGGATTTGAGACTTCTGATAGATCATCCAGACCACATCTTGAAGTTTCATGAATCTTTTGGACCAGAGAAGAATGAAGAACACCGATCACTACTGAGCTGAATGAAATGATAAATGTAGATGTTACAACTTAGGTGAAGTATAACATTCTGCCATCCAAATATTCAAACGGTGGCTTCTTTGTGCGAACTGGGTAGAAGGCTGTATCAAAAGCTTTCTGGAAAATGAAATGGATAGGCAGGACGATCATGCATAATTGAGAGACACCTATAAGTGTAGATGAAACGAATGCTTTGATAATCATGAGTGTTTTGGAATCTTCCATACCTCATGCATTGGTCTAGATGCATAGAATTGAGCCGTATCCATGATTCAGGTACCATGTCTGACATGTTTTCAGACTTGAGCCTTGCAATGTAGGTTCAAATAGAGTTGAAGAGTTTGGTCTATCCAATTAGGCAACCTTTCTTCTCTCAACTTTGACAGTAAAAATGGTTGCTAAGTGATAAATTACCACGAGGGAGAATCAAATGGGCAAGGAAAGCTGAAGAACTTTCATGTTTGGCTCGAGGTGTTTCTAAATGTAGGTAGCGACGAAAGTCTTGCCATAAAATGGAAACGGTTGCCAGCTCGGACTGGTTCCTGCACACCATCTGCCATACATCCAAAGCGAGTCCACAAATCGACATCGTACGATAACTGCCAAGTCACATCAACCTTGAATTTAATACCTCAATTTCCCGCACCATCATGCCTCCCAAAACCAAGACTGTGGCCCCAAAGATCAACAATAACATACTTGTTTGGAATGCGCTTGCCAAACAGATCAATGTAACGGATACAATCTTAGGCAAGGTCAATATCGGACGTCTAAGGGACGACCTGGGAGTTGGCACAGCCAATGCGGCGAGTAAGAGATTGAGAAGATGGCTGGATTGGTTGGCTGAGCAAGGCAACTAGTCGAACGGACTTGTTAAAGACACTTCCGATAGTCCACACAGCATCGAGCCAACTGCAAAGGAGAAAAAGGCCGGATCACCATTGAAAAAGCAGACGAGAGAGAGCAGCATGTTCGGGCCACCAAAGAGAGGAGCAACAAAGAAAGTGGCTTTTGGTAAGAGAAAGAAGATGCAGGATGCGAACCTGACTGACGAGGGACAGAAAGTTCAAGTGTCTTCGAAAAAACCAGCGAGAATACATCCGAAGATGAACTCGAAGAAGATTATTGAGATCGAGAAGCAGTGGACTGAAAACGGCAAAACGGAAGGGGAAGAGTTAAATGGTCATGGAGACTACGATGGATACGGGTGGGAATTTGAGGAACATAAATCACAGTCATGTTGAGAATGAGAAGAGGACTATGAGGGCCGAGGATAATAGTGATGAAGATAAAAAATCGGATGCAAGTTGTGCGTGATTGAAATTGCAGTTCGGAGACTGCTCACAGTTTGAGCTTAGTTCTGGATTTTGGGATGGGTGACTAGAGGACTAGTTTGGCAGTAAATGAGATGCTTCACCTGATTTTCTGCTAGTGCCACATTCTAGAATCCGAAATTTGCATAGTATGACCGGAGGTTAACGAATCTACCTCGATGTATTTCAAAACACTATGATCGAAGCCATAACCTTATTCGCGAGTGTTTCGTGATATCCCCCAACTAGAGTAATTAGACGATGAATAGAATCGAGGGCTAATATTTTTGGCGAGAAAACCGTCAACGATGCTTGTTGTGCTTCTCACTGGAGCAACTACTCCGAAATATCCGGTAATCTCAAAAGACGTAGACAATGTGTTCGAGGTTGAAGCGTTCAAAATGAGAAGTTAGGATCACGGAAAGCAACATCGGAGAGTAGGCTTCATGGACTTGAGAAAATCCGAATGGAAATGTATAGATCTAGGGTCGAAATGTGTTTCTCTGCTATGATTGGAAGTGTCTACACGAGGATGCATCTATGAAGGTATTTCTCCCGCAAATATCACTAGATTGCAATTCATAGTGCACTCTTATGGATATTTGGAAATTCTGCAGTCACAGAAGAAACTTCTCCATTGATTAACAGCTGAAAAGTTCTTGGAAAATGCTGGGAACCCTTGATGCATATATGAAGTTTGGATAAATCCACGAGCCGTGCCATGACATGAAGTCACATATCTTCAATACTTCTTGAGTTGTAATATATCTGGTCCACATGATATCTGCAAGGTCAATCATGCTTGAGATAAACAAAGCCATGTCTAATTGCTGTAGTTGAATTGATTGATGTGTTTCGAAGAATACCATGACTTGGACCGAATCACCTTGACCATTTCCTTATATCGACCAAAGAATAGGGAGTAAAGTAGCTTGCTCTTCTGAGAGTGCAAGGCTATTGGGATACAACTGACAGTGATATCTTTAACAAATGCTATTTATGAGTTGAGTTTACCGTTTGTAGAATTGTTCTGTGAGATGAAGTCACAAGTCTTTTGTGAAGAGATGCACGGACCATTGGCACGCACCCTTAGTGCCTGAGATTCCCAGGGGTTAACACCTGAGCAAGACATGCCTACAACTTACTGATGCCAATTCACAAAGAGAAGATAGATATCGAGTCTTGGAATTGTGCCATTCTGCAAGCTCACTTATGTGTCAAGATATTAGCACGTACTTCTATACTCGAAGTATATATACATTTCCTTTTGGACCGAAGTGGCACTGCCCAACGTCGACCCGAATCATGATCGACATGCAGCTGCAATGAGTGGCACATAAGCATTGACGGAACCTTTCTCTCTCATCAAACTTCGAAAATCTCGATACTCATACCATCGACGATCTCCTTTCATAATTGATACTATATACTTGAGGTAACTGGATACACGAGGCATGGTCATCTGACGTAAGAGATACGCATGAAGCCAGTCAAAGAAAATGGCCTTGTTGCTTTGGCACAAGGACAAATCTTCGTTCTGGCTTTTGGGAGTGATGGCGATATGATTATACATTGCGGTGAAATATATTGACTGAATTGCAAGCCCTGGGATATCATATTGTCCATGGGCTGTATGTTTTTCTCTGCAGAATTATTCCAGTTGTATTGTATGCGTGTATTGAGAAGAGGAATCGCAGGGTTTGGTTAGTCTGTGATGCACACACATGTACAGCAAGTGCTGTAAGACTTTCTGTAAGTGCGTGTTTTCAACGGGCTCCCATCGCTGAGTATTGGGGTTTTTGTTTTCATCTACGCGCTTTGCTCTATTCCATTACTTGACCCAAAAGTAATGAGAACACCGAAGATGACATGTTCACCGGACATAAACGTCGGAAAGTGCGGCAGGACATACTGGATATTTCACTGCCACCGGGACAAAGTGAGTCCAGAAACATACCTGCTTAAAAGATAATAACGATGGATTGACAAAAGCCGAATTATTTGTGATAACGAAGTAGTATTCAAATCACACCGGCATGGTACTATGTCGAACCCAGGCATCTGGATGACCTTTCGGTAACAACCACGGAGAAATCACCCATTATTCCTGTCCGGAAACCTCGACAAATCCTCTGTAGAAGTTTTGAGGCTTGGATGTCATCTCGAGGTTGAATTTATCGATAAATTGCATGAGCGATTCGGATTGATCAAGGGGGCTGTTGTACACTAGCTAATTACAGATTACGGAAGATACAAGTCCGCTGTAATATTCCGGCCTAATATCCCGGTACTTTTCCCACGATCTGGTGATGAAGAATGTGAACAATTTGTTTTGAATATATTTTTGACCCTCTGTCGTTAATTGGTGTTCTTTACCCCGGATTTTACAAAATGCCTGCATGTGCCTTACGGATGTCGTACCGAATAGCCTGTGGAACTCGACGAATTGTTTACTTGCTACATTGTGAAGATTTGTCTCCATCAATCAACTTTGTGGCGTGAAATGAATGAGGGAGGCTTATGTTGAAATTATATGATTTTATGCAGTGTACGTCTTGTAATTGCAGGGAGCTTCTTCCGTTGACACAAAGGTCCAAGTATAACTTCGTTCACTAGTGATTCAGTTGAGAAGTGTTGCAAAATTTGGAAGGACTAATGTTTTTCCTTCAGTCACAGTTCTTCCTTATATTCGAGAGGTAAGACGATCGTCACTCTCGGACCGACGGGATGTTATAGCTTCTCTCACATGTCTCGTGTTGCACAAGGTGAGTCGACGTCAATCTTTCGTCGTGTATCATCATCTACTTAAATCAATACACTGCCCTTTTCCCTCATCTTAACTTATATCACTCATTCCATTGACCTTCGCTCCATAGGTCTACTAAAAGACTCCGAAGATGAAGATATCAGGTGCACTTGTTGCGTCCTGTGCAATTGCAGTCGTAAGAGGTCAAATAGCCGGGTACGGACAGTGTAAGTATTTTTTTTGGTACTCATGTACGTTGCTAATATTCGATAGGTGGAGGACAGAATTGGACGGGAGCAACGAGTTGTGTATCAGGATTTACTTGCATTTATCAAAATGCCTATTTCTCTCAATGTGTACCAGGATCAGGTTAGCACTACTTTGTTCCAGAGGAAATCTCTGGCATCCACTGATTGTACCAAGTATCTATAACTCTGTCAACAAGCACGAAGACATCCTCTACATCAACGACCAAGCCAGGCACTACTTCCACTACAAGCACGACCACCGCGCCTGCGAGCACCGCTACAAGCATTACTAGCTACGCCAAAACTGCAGGGACTGTATTCCAAATTAATGGGAAGAAAACGTACTTTGCAGGAACGAACTGTTATTGGTGTGGTTTCTTGACCAACAATGCAGATGTTGACTTGGTCATGACCCATCTTGCTGCTGTAAGTGTGCTATAAGCCTACTTTTGTCGTTGTCTAACGCGTCTTAGTCTGGACTCAAAGTTCTTCGAGTTTGGGGTTTCAATGATGTCACCTCAGCACAAGGTTCCGGTTCCGTTTGGTATCAATCTTTCGTATCGGGCTCATCGCCAGTAATCAACACCGGTACCAATGGTCTTCAAAGACTTGACTACGTAGTCCAATCGGCTCAAGCTCATGGGATTAGTCTTATCATCAATTTTGTCAACAACTGGAATGATTACGGAGGAATGCAAGCATATGCCACATACTACGGCATTTCCTTGACAGATTGGTACACAAACGCAGCAGCTCAAGCTCAATACAAAGCATATATTGCTGCAGTGGTAGCTCGCTACAAGACGAACACCGCAGTTTTCGCTTGGGAACTTGCTAATGAACCTAGATGTACTGGATGCGCTACATCAGTGATCACAAATTGGGCAATCAGCATATCGCAGTATATCAAATCTCTCGACCCCAACCACATGGTCACAGTCGGAGACGAAGGATTCGGTCTCACCGTAGCAAATGATACTTCCTACCCTTTCACTTCCGGTCCCGGAACATGGTTCACCGACCTCCTTGCCATTCCCACCATTGATTTCGCTACTATCCATCTATACCCTGGTTCGTGGGGCGAGGTTGATTCTTGGGGATCTTCTTGGATCTCCAGCCATGCTAATGTCACTGCCGCTGCTGGTAAACCACTCGTTTTGGAAGAATATGGTGCTACGACTCATCTCAATGAACGACCGTGGCAAGGAACTGTTCTTAGTACTGCGACTGCTGGAAGTATGTATTGGCAATATGGTGATACGCTTTCGACGGGACTGACTTCGGATGACGGTAATACGATTTATTATGGAACGGCGGAATATACAACATTGGTAAGTTGAAGTTTGAAATGGCGAATGATGATTTTGATGCTAATTTATGAATAGGTCACCAACCATGCTGCTGCTCTGAACGCAAAAGTTGTTACCTGATGAGGGAGAAGTTCTGAGGACCGAAACAAAACAAAAGAAAAGAAAGGAAGGCGGAACTAGGACTGTACATAGCTTTCTTAGCTGTAAATACATATTATATACCGTCGTTCTCATCCCAGTCTCCACACCATGAGCCCTCATCCCTCATAACCATAAATCTTCTATAATTCAATCGTCTTCCCTTTCCCGGGCCTAACCATCATGCATTCTACAAAATCCCCCTTCTCTTCCACAGGCACCACCAATCTACTCCTTTCCTCAAAACCAAAATACTCATAAACCGCCTTCCCCACCGGACTAGCCTCCAAATAAGTCTCCACCCCCTCCTCATCCGCCCTCTCCAACCCCCACCTCATCAACTTCCCCGCCGCCCCCATTCCCTGGCCCTCCGGCTTCGTCGCCACAAACTCTAAATACCAATGTTTCCTCTCCCCCATGATTTCCCTCCGCTTCTCAATCAATGTCCCGAAAAAAAGATTCGCAATTTCCTCATCACAGCCTGCAGGCCATGCAGGTAAATCATGAAGTGTGGCTAGAGGTGCAGATGAGTCGTTCCATTTAGCATAGGAGATGATTTCTTGAGTGGGGGACGAGGCATCGTAGATGCAGAGGAAGTGAGATGAGGGGTCAAGTATCTCGGAGAGGATGGAGTTTCGCCACCAGGTAAAGGAGGAAGGTAGGGAGCGTGGGAAACAGATGAGGGAGATGGGGTCGTGGGCGAAGGCGGAGAAGAAGATGGCTGTTAGGCAGATGGCGTCGGTGGTGGTTGCGGGACGGAGAGTTAGTTGCATGGTGGGGTTTGGTTTTGTTTGGGCTTGGGGTAGGGTTTTGAGGTTGGGGTTTTGAGATGGTTGGATTGTGTGGAGGAGAGTGATGATGTATCAATTGTCACTGAGAGACTTATTGCTGAGCTTTTATTGTTTTAATTGAATACTATCTGTATACTATAAAGGGAAAGTCTTTCGCTGTCGTCGTCGGAGTGAGTCAGCTCCACTCTCCACTTGACTGTGCATTATGATTTGTCATCACTCGTTTAACCCAATATTGTTCAACATCATATCTGTCTACTCCGTCACCTAAAACCAACATCGACATTACAACCACATAAAATCTTGATGCAAACTTCAGCTGAAGATTTTTGACTTGATCTAAAATCTACAACGGCCTCCAAGATTAATGCGGGGCTCCACATTCACAGCTGAGCCTATCTAAGACCCGGTATTTACCCCATTCCCAATCTACCGGTAACTTATCCGAATATAACTCGGAATCTCGCCTCTGTCATCCGGCTTCAGTACCTGGATATAATTAGGCTCTTCAACATCAACAATTGTTGGAGGAAAATAGTTCTCACATTTTAAGACTACAATTTAAATTTCCCATATCCACTCTTCACTACTTAAATTTCTCCATGTTTCATTCAAGCGAATGTTTACATCGAGTACCCGTCCTCATTTCGCATTTACATCGTCGTTCATTATTTTTCCAGCAACCTAAGCCAAGATGAGAGTTCCTTTTGCTACTGTCTTGCTTCCTCTATTCTTCTCTGTGTCTGCGAAAACCGTTCTCGATGTCGAACCGATATACATTGGCGAAGTCTTTGATCCACCTGCGATGTACTTTCTCGCCTGGACCTCTTCAACTCCATCCACCTCCAAAGAAGTAGGCGAATCTACGACATCCCACACACCGGAATGGTGTCGAAGCGCCATCGACATATCGAACAGCGCCAACTTCTCCATTACACATCCCCAATTCACAGGGGGAAACCTAACGAACTTGCGATTCCACAACTATTTCTCAGAAGATGCTTATATCGATCGGAACGGAGAGAAATGGGGCGAATGTTATGTTACACCCGAGAGTAAATATATTGGTGGATGTGGGAATAGCGACCGATGGTTTGGATGGGGAAAATTGACGTGGAGTTGTTGGCCTGTGATTGAGGATGTTAAGCATCATCATATTATGCGGTATGAAGATGAAGATGAAGAGATGGATATTGGGACAATGAGTTTGAGTGTTGGGAGTGGTTATACTGGAGCTATGAAACGGTCTGGAAGGATTCAAGAAACTGGGAAACCGAGGGGTAGTGAAGTGAAGGAAGCGTTTACGGCGGTTATGACGGGGTCAAATTATTGAATGGAAGATAACTTTTTTCTGATTTTTGGTGTACCGGTATATGCTTCCGCTTCGCTTCTCCTCTACTCATCTCTTGTACATAGATAACGCACGGAGTGCCAATTACGGACACGGCAACACAAGTGTACTCTCATACTAATATCTCCGTTCCCACAACTTATGATCCTCATATCTACCATACTTTCCGTCGTCGTTGGATCATCTTTTGTTATCTCTATCATAATTTTAGTATCCTTGAGATATATACTTACCAAAAAAGACTGCAGCAAAAATGGCGTGTGGAAGTATGAAAGCGTAAAGTGTGAAAATGTGAAAATGTGGAAGTATAAAATATACCCCCCCTTCCTCCCCGCTAATATGGAGCTATCAACCCCTTCCCACAAGATGTGCAACAAAAGTGTGAAAACCGCAATATATGCAACAAAAATGTGAAATTTTCTAAGCTATTTTCTCTAGTAGGACGCTACCATCTAGTATGACTGCTACGACTAGTACCCCTCCCTATAAGGCTGAAGTTCTGTAACGGGATCTCGGGCTATTGTCTCTAGTATGTTATGATTACCATCACTAGTATCGCCACTAGTCTCTTCTCTAGTGCAGTACTGACATGAAAAATCATACAATACTGTATATGTGTCATTTGACTCTTAACTCGGAGATGTATAATAATCAAAATATCTAATATCATAAATTACATATCTAATTATCATCTGATAATTACATATACATATATACATCCTTTGCTTACTTACAATATACATTACAACATAAACAAAGTACACACTACCACTACCACTACCACTACTCACTACCACCACTTCTTCCATTTACAAGTAACTTCCGCATAACAACTCCGCATACAAATTATAATAAGCCATTTTCTATTTCGCAACAAAATAGAAACCAATCCCAAAAACAGCTCACTACAGAACCCTCACCACCTCAACGGCATTCCCATATCTACATCTTTGCACAAACTTCTTCACACATACAAACAAACATCTTTATAGAAACATCTTCACACATGAACCACCATGATTATACAATCCAGCAATTATAACCATCCACAAGACGAGAGATCCATCCATCAAGAGAGCGATGCATGTAATCTTATATCACGACCAAAACTCACCATAGCGACGAGGAAGCACAACCCAACATTCCGAGATATCCTGAACGCAAGACTGTAGATTGATAGCAATGTTTTGCCTGATATACGGGAAGACCATTGGGGTAATGGCTAGTCTGTGTGGCGGTAGAGTGTAATGGTGGTGATTATGATGATGGTGATTATGTGGCATGTGAGAATGAAAGACTTGCAATCAATTCCAACTTCCAGTTAAGATATCATGATGAAGGTCGAGGACGATACACCCAATCACAGCGTAGACATTACTCAGGGAAACGTGACAAAATATTTTACAAAAGGAAGTTTGCGACGACGTCTTCCCAGGTGATCGGCATCATGCTACTCCAGCATCTTTATCTTGAGTAGCTTTCCGGTTCTTTTCATAATCACTCCAATTTTCATAGCATATGGATTTTGTTGTTTTTTTTCGAGTCGATATCAGTATTACACAAACACATAAACTTTTGAGCATAAGTTATATATCTAATAGAGTAATGGGTATATGTCTACTAAATTAAAACTTCAAACCCTCCTTCAAAGAGTTAACTCCATCTTACCTTACAATCTTCCCGCACCCTCCCCAAACCCCATCTCTCATCTCTCATCCATTTTCCATTCTCATCATCTAATCTCCCACAAAAATTACAAAAATAACACCAACAGTGAAAAGTAAACCACAATCCCCAATAACAAATCAATTTCATCAAAACAACAATATACCCATATATCCCTCAAATAGAAGACAACTAACCATAATATTCTAATATTCATAGTACAATTTGAAATTGGGATCTTCTCCAAACTCGAGCTCATCCTCAGAGGCAAATTCTAACTGTAGTGCAGCTAGTCTACAGCTCGGATATCTTGGAACAGATATATATATAGTATACCCATGGAAAAAGGATCTAAGCTGAGACTTATCATCTACTCATGAAGTGAATATATAATTTGAAATCAATACTTTTGTTAGAAAGTCATGGGTACTACAGGTATCACAGCACTGCCCCTCTTCTGTATTCACTACTAGCGTACATCTTGTTTACTTATACACTCAATAATATAACTTAGATTCTACACCTGAATATAATCTATATATACTTCTGATAGATTATAAAGCCCATATAATCGATATCTTTACACAACTTGCAATATCAATCAACTTAATTTAAAATAAAATCTTTATTTCTCTTTTTATCCTTTTTGTTTATATATTTCCTAACTTAATTCATTAATATAATATTGTCAAAATCTATTGATATTTCAATTGTAGTTAATACAAATTGGAGTACTATCGTTATCTTCAATAACAACAATTGGAATGAGTTCTATAAATTATATTTAGGTATATTAACTACCACTGATGTTCTAGTTATTATTTAAGGAAATGAAGAAGAATCAGTTAATCCCCTCCATATATCTTCTATTATAGATCTTTATGTTTATAAGAAAAAACATAGAAATATTATCTTTATTATTAATTCTATAATCAACTCTGTTTATTGCTTTGTTCTTATTCCATTTTTTAGTAATATATGATATTATTGGTATATAGAATAAATTGAAAGAATACAATTATATAATTCATTCTCAGTATATTACTAAAGTCAGAAAACAATTTTATTTTGAGGATTTTAATCCAAAAACACAAACCCTATATCAATTCCTCGAATACCTCCTCAATTATCAAAGCAAAACCTCTATCAATA
>KI628745.1:7041-30691 GCA_000503235.1 Sclerotinia borealis F-4128
CTCTCTCTCTCTCTCTCTCTCTCTCTATCTCTCTCTCTCTCTCTCTTTCCGTCTCTTAATGCCAGTTTCCTGTTTACACCACCCATAATCTCATCTAACCATCTCCATTACAATCAGACAACTTTCCCCGTCCGTCTCGCAGACAACCCAACCTACCACACCTGGCCCGGCGAAAATCTTCGTTCCCTCTACGGCGAAGGTCTCTATATTGGTTATCGGCACTACGATCATCTATCTCTCCCCCCTCTATTCCCTTTTGGTCACGGCCTCTCTTATACTACTTTTGAATACTCAGCTCCTAAGCTATCTTCTACCATCCTATCTCATCCTTCTTCCTCCTCCTCGGGCCAGGAAAAAATCACCCTAAGTCTGGAAATCAAAAACACAGGAAACGTGGAAGGAAAAGATATCGTACAACTTTACATCCACGATTTGAAGAGTAGTTTGGCAAGACCAGAGAAGGAATTAAAGGGATTCACTAAGGTTTCTCTCTTACCCGGCGAATCGAAAAGGGTGGAAATTGAAATTGATAGGTACTCGGTGGGTTATTGGGATGATTCTTATCGTGAAGGAAAGGGATTATGGGTTGCGGAGCAGGGGGTATTTGAGGCGTGGATTGGGGGGAGTGCGGCGGATATCAGGTTAGTGCTTTTTCTTATGCTACCTTTGTTTTTTTGTTTTTTGTTTTTTTTTCTCCTGCTCGATATCCACTTAAGGTGTTTTATTATCCTTTGAGATGATCGTCTACATAGATAGTGGTAATCTCTCTATCATTCTCTGGATAAGACTAACTAACTTGTGTTCCTTCTGTCTAGGCATAAAATTCAATTTGAAGTCGCAGAGACTTTTACTTGGATTTTTTAAATTGTGGTTGTTGTCTTATCCTATTATCCATATCATGACGTTTATCTCATCTACTTTTTAGACAAGTCGAGTCGAGTCGAGTTGGAACGAAAAGAAGGAGAAGAGTTAACGCGAAACAGAGAAAGGGTGATGGGAAACTGGGCAAACGATTGAAATATGGATTATATAGTATCATACAGAAGATATCGAGATGAGGTTCTTTGGAGATGGTTTCATTTATGTTTACATATGGTAGGCAGTATAGTAAGGTAGCGTACATAGGAATCAATTTCTTTTAAATATTTATTTTTATCTTGATTGATACTGATAATAATAATAATCAATCACATACTGTACAGATTTTCTACTTGTGCACAACTCATACAATATACATCCATCCATCCATCTGTTCATTCATCAACTTTCTGCATTGTTCTATCTGCATTTTCTCCCCTTTTCTCCCTCTCCTCTCCCTTTCCCTTTCCATTTCCCTTCCTATCTTCCATATCACATCAAATTATACAATCATACAATCATACGACCCATATCACATCACATCATACAATCACTCAAACACCAAACATCAATACATAATGCATCAATATATCTATAACTATCATAAGGTTACATCCATCCACACACACCTCCACACCTCCAACCGCTCCAACCCCTTCAGTCTCTTCCAACTCCTCCCTCCCTCTCCAACCCTTCCAACCCTTCCACTCCTCCACTCCTCCTTTCTTCCACTCCAACCCCTCTTAAATCTCTTCACTACATTTATTATACTTACTACACTTACTATACTCACTACATTTATTTCCCATACATACATACATACATACAAACAATCCACAACACTCCTCCACACCTTCACCCCTCCACATCCCACATCCAATATCCCATATCCCATATCCACTATTCATATCCCCCATCCCCATCTCCTATTCAGATCTCATCGCACACAATGTTCATATACAACCAGATGATTACAAATATATAAATAAATGAATATGAAATTTCTATCATTCAATCTATCTAGATAATCTATATATCTATATATCTATATATCTACTCTATATATACTCGAGTACAATCAATCTTTACATATATACATATATACATTTCCACTTCCTTCACCTCTATCCCATGCATCTTATCCCATCCGGATATAATGCCTAAAGCCATCAACCTTAAACCATCAACTTCAAACCATCAACCTTATGCGATCAACCTAGTACAACCAGCCCAACACCGTGCAATGAATGCAATGCAATACCGTATACCATGCAATATAATAATACAATGCCATTCAACAAACCCCTCCAAAACTCCTTATTCCTGAATCCCATTTCCTATTACCTCCCTCGCTCGTGTATTCGTATGTATAGTATATTGTGTTGTGTTGTATGATCAGATTTTCAATCCCATTCGTATGCCTTCCACAGTGATATCATATGTATTTTCCCATTCCAATGCAATCCACTCCACTCCAGATCATCCCAAGGATCAAAAATATCAAACAAGCAAATCTACCGGTACCATCCATCCATCCATCCACCCACCCATCCAGCTATCTCAAAACTCCCCCATCCACATCCCCATCGCCATCCCTATCCATAGACCCCATAGCCTCAACCGTAACCGTCGCCTCACTATCCATCCACCTCCTCCTCACACTCGGACGATTATTACTACCATCCTTGCCCTCCATTCTCTCCTCTGTGTCCTCTTCGTCTCCATCTCCATCTCCACCTCCATTCCCGCTCATCTCTATTATCTCCAAACAATCCCCATCTCCATCCTCCTCATCCCCACTCCCACTCCTCTCCTCCACCCTCCTTCCAACAACCTTCGGATTAAGCGTAAGAGTATCCCCACTCCTCACGATCCCACCGATTTCTAGTGTTTTTGCCACCTCCATTTCCTCATTTTCTTGCCTTTCCAATCTCCCCACATTCTCCATCGTTAACTTTTGAGTTTTGCCTTCTCCTCTCTCCTCAATTCCCTTATTAACACCCTCTACTTTCCTATCTCCATGTCCATGAACATCAATACTCTCGCACCCAAGCCCAAGCCCAAGGCCATGACCAAGACCATGGACAACTCCAGCCCTATGCTCATCCCCCGCTGCCCCAACCAACTTCTCATCTCTCAACTCCTTTGCCTTTTCCTCAAATACTTGTCTCCGGACCGCTCTCTCCCCCTCATCTTCTGCCTGAGGTAGTGTAAGACGGTGGGAATTGTTTCGCTTCATTTTAGATGGGCGTTTTGGATCAAAGGCTGCTTCGAATTTAGACGTTGAGTCTGTCTCGAGTTTGAATGTTTGGGAATGCGATGCTGGTTTAGTTGTCGCTGAATCTATTGGTGATTTGGGTGCATTTTTTTCGCTCTTGCCTATGGATTTCGGTGAATGACGGCGAGCGGTGCTTGTTGAGGTGCGACGGTCAAACCTAGGATGAGAAAGTTAATAATAGGTTCGAAGTTTCCTTCCATTCCCACTTCGAAAAGGCCTTTTCGAAAGAATATAAAAAAAATGTAAAAGAAGCATACTTTGACTTTCCACTCCTCTTCGCACAGTTCTCGTTGTCCCCCTCTGCACAATCGCTCCCCTCATCATCATCCATCTCGCTTTCCGATTTCGGAACCCTCTTACTAATTGCCCATCTTACCAACATCTTCTCCAGCGTTTTCCCCTTAACAGGTTTCGCCAGATAATCATCCATGCCTGCTTTCTTGCACTTTTCGCAGTCGCCTTGAATGGCTGAGGCGGTCATGGCTACGATGGGAATATTACGCGTTGAGTGACTGTAGGGGAAATGGTGGCGTAGTATGTGCGTGGCACGGTATCCGTCTATGATTGGCATCTAGTGAGAGAGATGTTAATGACTAGCTCTGAAGATGAGAAGGGTTGTTGAGGAGCTTACTTGTACATCCATGAGTATGATATCTGGTTTTGGATGAGGAGGGTTTGGAGAGTCTGCGGCGAGGAGATAATCAAGAGCTTCTTTTCCATTCCAGACTGCGGAAGGAGAAAAGCCTAATTTGCGAATTGTCTTCAAAGCAATCTGTTGATTGATGGCGCTGCAAAATAGGTCAGCAAAACTCATATATAATCAAATAGGGCAGTTCACTTACTTGTCCTCAACAAGAAGGATTTTAATGTTTGCTCTATCAGCAAGTGACATGTCTACCTCCGGCGTCATACTGACCGATCTATGATGCCTAGTCATGTCCAACGATTTTTTCTGTGAAAAACAAATATCATGATCTGAACTACTACAAGAAACACTCATCTCAGACTGTAGTCGGTCCGGTAAACTTCCAATATCAACCAACGCATTTTTATTATGATTTTGTGGTTTGTTAAAAGGAATCCGGAAAGTTGCCACGGTACCCTGCCCCAGAGATGATTCCAGAGTAATTCTACCATGCATCAAGTCCACCAGATTCTTACTGATCGTGAGACCTAATCCAGTACCGCCAAATCTCCTGGCTGTTGATGAATCTGCTTGACTAAAAGGTTTGAATAAACGTTTTCGAACATCGTCTTCAATTCCGATGCCCGTATCTTCAACCACAAACTTGACTTCTATAGTATCTGCATCTTCTTTTTCTTTGATGACCGAAAACTTGACTTTTCCTTCGCTAGTGAATTTGATACTATTCGTGAGGAGGTTTGTGATGATCTGACGAACCCGGCCTGGATCACCCATAACAATCAGATCTTTATCAACCCCGACTGTGATGTTAGATTCGAACATTAGATTCTTTCGTTCGGCGGCAAACCCTAACATTTTGCTGACATCTCGTACCACAACTGACAAGGAAAATTGTACCTCCTCAATATCCAAGCGACCAGATTCAACCTTTGAGAAATCCAAAATATCGTTGATAACCGTAAGAAGTGCATTGGCAGAACGTTGAATGTTCTCAGCACAGTCTTGTTGTTCTTCATCAAGATTCATATCCGTGAGAAGTTCGGCCATTCCAATCACACCAGCGATGGGGGTTCTTATTTCGTGGGACATGTTGGCAAGGAATTGACTCTTCAATCGACTAGCTTCTTTGGCAGCTGCTTCGTTCGCAAGAAGTCTCGTGTTCTCCTTTTCTTGCTTTTGGATGTCATTTTCTCGATCCTTGATCTCGGTGATGTCCATAGATAATCCAATGACACCATCAACGAAAGCTTCATTGACAAGGCCACCGCCATCCTTCTTACCTAGAACGGGAACAAATTTAGTTCGATACCATCTATTGTCGATGGTATGTTCTTGCATATCTTCCATTATCTTTCCAGTCAATATATCCTCGATTGGTTGCAATGAAGAAGGAATCATATCATGCCTTTTCCTATGGTTACTGGAATGTGAAAAGACATCGTAAACATTCATCCCAATGTAATCATCTCCCTTGGCTTTCCCACTACCGGCAACACTCTCATCGCTAGATCCCACATCACTCTCAAGATCCCATATGAAAGAACCTTCGAGGAGATTGATTTTTCGATATCGGTCCACGGAAAACAGCGTGACTTGAGCATGTGCTATGACGGACAATAGTTGTTGGCGAAGTCGTTTAGCTTCAAATCGTGATATGACAGCTTCATGGATATCCGTGCATGTTCCAAGCCATTTTTCGATTTTGCCAGTGTCTTTATTCTTCAAGCAAACAGCTCGACCAAGCATCCATCTCCATTCACCATCGTATTTTCGACAACGGTATTCGGTGGTATAGGGATCACCAGTCTCTAGACAATGCTGCCAGCGCTTTTTTGTCAAGGCCATATCTTCTGGATGAAACGGTATTTTCCAACCTTCACCAAGAGATTCTTTCACGCTTAAACCCGTGTAGTCATACCACCCCTGACTGAACCAGTCATGTAATCCATCGGGAGCAGCTGTCCAGATAAGCTGTGGCATAGTATCACAAATAATCCGAAATCTCTGGTCACCAGCCGCTTTTATCTCGGCGATCTGTTGGGTCACAGCTGTGATATCCCTACACGTCACAATGCCAGCCAAGAATTCGCCAGTATCTGGATCTCGAACGGCTTCTCCTGTAAAAGGGTTAGAATCTTTCGAGTGGGTTTAAGATAGCTCTCTTTTATACCTAAGCAATCATACAGGATCTTATCCCCAGTATCAGGATCATAAATTCCCAACAACCGACTAGAAAATGGTGTTTGTGTTCTCGTTAGAACAGATATGGGATATTCCGACGGATCTAGAGCTACTGTAAAATCGTGATTATAACAGTGCCATTTCCCAACTAAATCAAACCCTATGAGATTATTAGTGTTTTTATAGAAGTATTGAGGGCTACACGATTCGTACCGTCTTTCACGTTCGACATGTCGGCGTCTCGGGCAAACAATCTTCTTGCAGCTTTATTCGGTACCGTCAAAGTCTCGTCTTTCCACATCGCCAGGATAGGGACTTCCGTATTATCCAGTGCGTCTTTCAAAACAATTACTTTTTGTAATATTGACGGGGCTCCTGATTTATTAACGCGCGAAGGAGGACCAAAAGGTGGAAACGGGGAAAATGACATGGGCGCATTCGTAGGGCTGGTAATGCCAGATGATCCACCTGATCCATGATTGGATCCATGATTGGATCCATGTTCGGAGCTGGCAGATGATTGGCCGGAACTAGATAGAGAAATCGACGAGATGGAGCCCATATAAGAACTCATTTGAAGTTTAGAGTTGAATGTCTTCCTGGAGACCCCCTTGAAGCTGGGTAATAAAGATTCAGTCGTGTCTGTATTTGTGAAGGTCAACATGAAGTATTTTTCTTCTTCAATCTCGAAAATACTAATGATCATCTTGGCATAAGAATCTGTATTTCGTTAGCTTGATGTCCCAAGCACAAGGTGACAATCGAATGGAGTTTTGTTGAAATCGATGTATGTCAGTCTGTCCATTGTATTGATATGGAGTCTGGACAGCTCTACTCAAACCATGCACAATGGTACTGGAATATAGACCAAGCACTCACTGAAGCAGTAATTAAGCGTCGATCAGACAACAGTTTTCTGGGAACCTGAAAATATTGCTTTGTGCATGGATCAAAAAGATCACAAGTATACTTACGTCTATCCGCCATCTTCTTAGCCGTTCGACTTGCAAATGTTGATGCTGTGATTGATCCAGCTGTAATAACAACTTCCACCACCGCATCACGAACCATGGAAGTTTTCTTCTCAACATTCGTAATACTACTTCGAGGTTCGCTTCTTTCCGCCGTTGGTGTCACATCCCCTGCATATTCCGAAGTCACAGTTTCTTGCGCATCCGCATGTACATTGATTTCATCGCCCAGGCTATCCAGAAAAGCATCCCATTTAACCCATACAGGCTTGAGATCTTTCATCATGTCGATACCCAATTGAGCGAGAGTTTGTCCTTTGTATCGTTCTGCCGGATGTATATCCTCATTCGCTTCACTTTCACCATCGTCGGCATTGAGTAGTCTGGCCGTGGCTTCGTTCGCTAGTACCACCGTTTTGTAGCTATTCAAGACGATTACGGGGTACGGCAGATAATGCATAGCCGAAAATGCTACATCGGCCGGCGAAACCATACGTAGATGTAGCGGACTACTCTGGCCTGATCCTCGCCATTCGTTCATGTATTCTTGGGCTTGTAAGGCATCCAATCCATCGATACGGCCAGGAGGGATATGTAAAGGTGATAACGGTCTATCGTATTCAACTTCTGGTGTACCTCTCTGTGGTGTAATCCGAGGAGGAGGGAGGTCGATGTAGGTGGGGTGCTCGTCGATAGTCATGGTTGTTGGTATTTGTACAAATAATACTTTGCACTTTGCCAATATTCGTATATTCCAATATCGGGATGCTTTCCAGGTTTCCACTTCTACACAAATTCTGTCGTTCGGACCGCTAATGCGTCATAAGTTAGCAGAATGAGATCGTCGAAATTGATATCGCCACGTCGATGTGGCTGGCACGGGAGTGAACAGATGTTTTCATACACGCGAGTAGGTCAATCAATGGATTCGTTCCGAGATGATGGTATTCACATTTGAGTTTGTGTGCGGCGGTTGGGTGGAGTTTAGTGGTTGGTGGTTGATGGTTGATGGTTGGTAGTTGGTGGGTTGGTGGTTGGATGAATCCAGGTTTTGAATTAACTAAAACAGACTTAGAACAAGCTTAATGCTATGATCAACCTAGATTCGAGACCAGAAGCATTTGGAACAAATAAACAGCGCAACGGGGAAGATGTTGAGTAAACATTTTTAGTTTTGTTAATACTTGAAGGAATACAGGAATTCTAGTATCTTGTTTAAAAGAATGAAGGGGTTGTCAATGAAGTATCAGTACCGATAAAAGACCAAGCAAGACAAGACCAACCAATCAACTACAAACCTTGCCTAATCCAACAAATATATCAATATATTACCTAGGTATTTAAATCGGATTGGTCTAGAGCAAGACTCACCCCAGGGTTGAATATTTCCCGATACAGTAATATGTCAACAATCAATCGATCAAAGGTTGATTTTCGACAAAACGATACTAGACTAGAACCCAATAAATGTTGTCAATAGGTTACTGTACAGTAGTTGTGACACAGCAATGATATGATAATGATACAAGTACTCTCAGTATTCAAAAAGGAAAGCCATACAATAATACATAAACCATCATTCATTCCATCAACGATGAAGTACAGTATATATTGGAATTCCATCCCACGACGGCGAGGAGGCTGGATCACCCTCAGCTGGCTGCCGAAATGATCTCAGAGGGATCAGGATCCATATATATCCAGCCCTCCACTGTATGTCGATCTTGCGGAGAAAAATCTTCCTTTCTAACTCGAGTATCAAAAGCCATAAGGATTACTGGATTTGTTGAGGTGGTTACGGTATAAAGTATGGAGTAGATATCTGATCGTATCAATAGTATATCCAGGAATATGTGTATATAGGTAAGGTAGGTATAGGTTAGGCTATCATAATGAAGAGACTTTATATGGTCCACCTAAAGTTTAAATATGCTGACTCATCAATACTCTAACACGGCAGGGAATTGAAAGTTTATTTTGTTAATAAGTCCGGGGTAATATACATACCGGTATATTATGAGAATGGATAATGCTGGATTGGAGTTTATTCGATGTTATTGCAATGGTTTACCGGTGGTTTAGTAGTACTAACCATGATACGATGGTGTTATGAAATCAAAGTACAGTATGAGTAGCTCGAGAAGGGGTTAACCGCGATTGATGGATGCATCAGCTAATTATATATCGTGACTTCACAGAAACGCAAGCATTCTACTGGAAGTACCTCAAGATCATTGTGACAGTGACAGTTGACAGTTCACATCATTCAGCATACATGCAACATCTATTCTGCTGATTTCGCCATCTTCACCATCTGTCTCTACAACTCTTATTCTTCGCTTTGCTGTTCAGTTTCTTGATAATGACTCTCTCTATCCGCGCCTCCTTTCACTGTATTCGGACCTTGCCCTTTATCTTTTCTGTTCTCTAAACCTACCAGTCTTATGGTATCTCCATACACGAAACCCGCCGTCTTCATTCGAGATTTCTGATTATCTGCCACTGCCTTTATGGCCTCCATGGTAACGTGTCATAACCACCAAGTTCCGCCATCTCCGCTACGGCTATCTATCAGCACCTCATTTATGATTTCTGTCTCTACCCCTCGTTTCTCAACTAGTAATACAATGTTTTCAACATTACAATATGTTCACCGCATTTTCTGATATCTATATCCATCCTTTATTCGTCTAATAACAGCATGATCATTGATTAACGAATCGTTTTGACGAGTCGCTGCAGGAGTACCGGTATCTTCTATGGAATCGTATAGTCAGATAATAACCCAGTTGAGTTCAGACTGTCGGAGCTCATGCTAAGTAAAGCTGCTGCTGCTGCTGCTGCATATACTTCGTCGTGAGGTATGGTAGATAGTCTTGTGGCTATGATGCGAATCTATCGGCTCGCTTAGAGAAGATAGGTCCAGTGTATTCAATATATATATATATATTGGCCGGAATATTACAAATTGTTAAAGGGTTCAGACTTTATAAATATAAATGATTTATATAAGCATACTTCGCTCAACTAATTCCGGGAAAAGAAAGTAAACCCATTTCTTCAGAAAGAACCATAGATGATCAGAATGTTCGAACTAAACCAACCTCCTAGATACCTAAATCGTCACATTTTCTTTAGTGACCCCCTTAAATATCGGGGGTGATAAAATTCTCCCATATGCATCAAACCGTAGTCATTCGACAAGTTCAAGACCTGGTTCTTCGTCCTCATATCGATCGATGACTTTATAGACTCTATAGACTCATCTTCTGCGGCAAAACGTATCCGTTCTTATTGGACCGCTCAATTGCTCTCATCGGCTCCATCTCTGAAATAAACGAATCGTTATGATCTGCCAGCGCTTGACCATAGATCTTCGTTATTAATTGAATCTGGCGACTTTTTTTCTTTCTCATCCCTTCGATTCAAAATTGCGATTTCGAAAATGCAACAATGCTCCTTGGAGCTTTGCGTGACAGCAGAAAGTACACAGGTTGAGATTGAATCCAGTAGAAACGGGTGTAGCGTACCTAATCACAACACCAAAACCTTGCTAAGGTTCGGATCCAAACAACTTACCTCCGAAGTGTAGTGTGTTCGGATTTTATATTCGTGATATCTCGAAGTTGTTTTCGTTATGATATTCAATACTAAAACCCGGAAAGGGCTCTTTATAATAATACAACTTGAGGTAAAACACTGGGGTGATCATTCTTGTCACAATTACTCTTCAAGTTCAGGAATAACTAGGTATCAGATTCTCGTTAATTCTAATACTCTGGCATCAAATGATCATCACACAATCAATGGTTTTGAATCTCACTGTATGCGTGACGGCGCTTCTATTTCTAATACCGGTACTATATTATCTAGGATATTAGATCCAATCTGGGCCGAGTCTAAGCTTTGCTTTACTATTAAAATTAGAATGCGAGAGCGAGATATTATTGGAAGTTATAATTAATGTTTAAGCATTTACTTTCGGTCAGTTATGATATGATGGGACGATATAGTATTTAATATATATTTAAAATCTAGTCCATATTATGATATTGACTCTAACTTTTACGTTTCAAATATTCTGATCCCCGACTTGGAACGAGATACTTCTAGATCTCCCAACGAGCCCGGTTTGATGAGACGATGTATTATTCTATATCTATTTCGAACTTAGCTAACTATAGTTGTACTGTTATATTCACCCCAAATCCTAAGCTTCAAATTTTCTAATCCTTGATTTGGAATTCAAATATGTTCTTTAAATCAATCTAATTGAAGAGATGATATAATATCGAATGATCTACAACGTATAGAGAATAGACTACTCGTATACCGATCGATACCCCAGTCACTAGAAAGATATTATAGAAGATGTTCGTTTTATTAGACTATAGTGAATACCTGATGGATTATACACAACTCCAAATAATCCGATTGACTTCTAGAATATGCTATGCTATGTCTGACCTAGTAGAATTCGCCAAAAGAAATCAACCAAAACAACAACCCTAAGTTGTTAATACACCACAGTATCATTTTTGTCCAATAAGGGGCTACTATTGTACGTATATAACGGATATTCAGATACTACTCGGTACACAGTGCAAGATAGGAAGTCTATTCAAGGTGTAGTTATTATACTAGTACCGGTATGTATGATATAGAGCACGAGGCGTCATAACTTGAACCCGGTTTCCAGTATGACAGAAATCAATATTTTAAAGCACTACTGGCAGAAGTGTTAATTATATCGACAAATGAGGCTGCAAAGAAGTTAGTCTCGACGGAAAGACTAATGGCTAGCCTAAAAGCCTTAAAAAGACTGATCTAAAGGAGTCATAGTATTATTCATCCCGAAAGTTTAGAATATAACTCTCAATCCTTGAGTTTGTATAGAATATCACATATACTCGTAAATGGTACTCGAGTATAATAAGACGATATCTAATTTACCATCAATCCCAACCCACTCATCTCACAATATTCATTAAAATCTCTCAAGAACACTACCGGTATTGTCAATCCACAAATGAGTATTAGATATTATCTACACTGAGTCTTATACAATAAAACGACACAGCACTCTCCTTCAATCTCACATTCAATAAACACCCACTATCCCCCCAAAACCTCAAGTAAAAGTCTTGTATATTTCCAGTACACATCCCAAACCTAACCAATACCAAACTATCCTCCCACACCCCCCAAAATATAATCCATAATATACACCCCTCATCCTCACAATACTTCTACTTATCTTGTACACACACTCTAAACTATACTATCTAATCCTAAACACAATTCTCACAATTAGATGCTATCTCCTCGATCCTCTGAAATCTTACTTAAGAAACTCTATCTCTCATCTTAATGTTAGTTCCATTCGTTACTACTCGTAATACTGAAGACTGTACGCCTTATATCTTCAAAACATCATCAATATCCAAATTCTCTCATCTAAACTCGATACTCTAGTCCATAAACCTCACCGGAAGTTGTATATAAATCCCCTTCATTTCATTAATCTTCATCTCTTCATCCACTCATCTTCATTCATTTCATTCAATTTGCTAATCTTATTAGCCCCAATTCCTCACCAAATCTTCATCAAATTTGCATCAAATCAAACGATCAAATATCACAAATGGAACTTGAAAACATGTATTTCGATATATATATACATTTTTCATTCGACATAACATCGATGAAGTACAATATCAATGATGCATATATACCCAAATGATCGAGTATATTTAGACATGCTCTACTCCTTAGTATCCACCCAAATCTCACCCACCCCTTATTTGGTATCTTTTAATCTGCTCACAGACTACCGCTCTTCTTCCTCATCTCCCTCTTCTCACCACCTTCTCTATCCCTAACCCTCTGCTTCTTATCAGCAGGTTTCCACTCTCTCGCTGCTTCCTCGCAAGGATGAGTTACTGCCTGACCTCAACCTCGACTCAGCACCCACGACACTAGCACTCTCACCCAGCCTCAGAGTGCCAACACCACCATCACCATACACAACCTCGCCTTTCACCAAACGAGCACCCATCCCCATCCGGGTCCCCAAACCAACACCCGGGCCACTCGGCAAAGCCACACCCAAGCCCAGTGATTCTTGCAACGCCTTACGCTGCGCACCAGCGCGTTGCGCCGCTGCCCGCTGTACGTCAATTTGCCTCTGAATACTCGCTTTTTGGGCTCGGATCTTTCGGGCTTTTTGATGTCGGTCTCGCTTTCGCTTTCGCCCGCTGTAGTGTTGAGGCCCGAGGGATTTGGGAGCTGTGGTGTTCGGTTGTTGCGGTTGGATGGGGATTGGTGATTGGGGTTTCTTGGGGGTGGGAATACTGGGAGTACTGGCTTTGGGGTTGATATGGTCACCGTTAAGAGGATCAATGTCGGATGCTGCAGATGGGATTCGAGAGGAAATGACTTTCGGGACTGAGACCTTGGCTCCAGATGGTAACGGTAAGGTTAAAGACCTGCAGGAATTCGAATTAGCAGCCTTGGCACAGCAATTCATCCGTTCAGAGATAACAAACCATGATTTTTGCACCCTATCAAGTTCCTTCGCATCATATACCTTTTGCCGATCTCCAAACAACTTATGACTGAAATTCCGCTCATTATACTTTGCACGAAGCCTCTCATCCTTCAATATCGAGTAGGCAATCAGCTTCTTATTCCATGCGCCACGCACCCTGTCGAGGGCCTTGTCATCTTTCGCCTGTCTTATATTATGAATGTACTGGTAGCCTACTCGCTATTTAGTGATATATCCACCGTCGTGTGATTTCAATCCCCTCACCCATATTTCGCAAGAGTTGTCCAAGGATATCTTTACCAACGACTCCGCTCCATACTTTACCCATGGCGGGAGCTGCTAACTCTATATAATAGTTGGCTGAAAGATCGATGTCTTTCTCTTCCACAATAATACCTGCGGTGACTCTCTGATAAAAATCCTCGTCGTGCGGATCGGGCGGATCATCGGGGTGAGGTGCTCCTAGTGATCGAATTAATTCCTCCCGAAAGGCAGCAAACGGTAGTTCGCTTTGTACGGTGGTCTCGTCTACTTTCCTCCGCTTCTCTAAGCCTTTTAGATACGATTCTCTAGCAAAATCGTATGTTGACCTGCTATGTTTATCCGATAGTACTGCGAATGCACACTGAATGTTGCTCCAGATGTGTCATATCTCTTAAGATTACCGGATCTTTTCCCTGCCAATTCAATTTTCCTTCATTCGATTGTGGATCATGTGTTTTTTCTAAAGTCTATCAGCGAATGTATGATAATACAGATAGAAGGGGATATCGAGGAAATTACTTAGTTCATTGTGAGCCTTGTGTATATCTTGGCCAGAGGCAGATGAATCTAACCCTAACAAACTATAATAGTCCATGGCTAGATCATCAATATACGATTCTCGAGGCAAATCCTCAGGTGACTTTTCTAACTCATCAGAATACTTTCTTTTCTTCCCAGCCTTCTTGCTACTTTCTTGTGGGGTGGGATTCAAGTTATTTGTAGTATCGACCTCCTCGGTTGTTATCCTTACTGGTTCAACATTCACGTTCTTGGGAACTTTTGAGGCCTACAAATAGCATACAATATTAGTACCCGCTTTAAATTTTGTGTATGTAAACTAACCTCGAATGTAGTAGACTTTCTGGTGCCAGGCCGAGGAGAAATCTTAACTCGAGGATGGGTTCCGGAGCGCACAGCTTCGGTGAATTGAATAATCTTGACATATTGTTTGAATTCAAATAGCTCTTGTGCTTCATACTGTTCGACTTGATACAGCTCGTATTTATCCAAGCAAGGAGATCCTGATCTTGGCTCAGAAGTGCTTGTGTTGGGTCCAGAGAACCTTGGACTCGACTTCATGATGAAAGACAATAAAGTACAGAATCAAAACCTATGATATGTAGAAAATAGCAAGAATGAAAGAGATTAGAAAACTAGGCGGCGTTGATGTTGTTACAATCGATAATCAAGGAGAGAGCAACGGATCTTGAAATGTTGTGATTATTGAAAAATTTGAATTTGTTTACTTAAATGAAGACAGGAAAGTATTTTATGATCCTATCGGCAAATACATGTCTTAATCTCCGACGTGGTTGACTTTAAACGAGAGTACTGATGATTGAGTGAATGTGTGATGAAAGAGTTCTTTTGACATGTAGGAAGGAGGGAGTCATGATACATGATTTCGACAAGGCGGCGAACTGCATGATGCAGATATAAAGGTTCAAGAAACCCAACCACATGAATTACCATGTTACTATTTCAGCTGAAAGCACTGGTATGAGCGACATGTTTGTTACAGCTGAATTGCATGGTAATTCGACTATTCTATCCATCATTCATCAACATCACAACTGTTAGAGATCTTCTCGTACTTCTTATAGTTTTCCCCATATGCCTCAATCTTCGCCATAATTCCTTTGTACGCATCACTTCCAATGACTACTCTCAAAGGTGGATCTGAGAGTATAGCAAGCTCATACATGGCTTTTGCACCTTTCTTTGGATCTCCAGCTTGAGTACCATTTCCCTTTCGCATGGATTCCTTGGCATCTAGATGATTATATGCGGGATGCTTCTTCTCAGCAAATTGCATAGATCTTCCAGCCCAATCAGTTCGGAATCCACCGGGCTCAACGCATGTGAACTTGATGTTCCATTCTGGTTTCACCTCCTGACTGATGCTTTCGGTATAACCTTCGACGGCCCATTTACTTGCACAGTAGATGCTGAAGAAAGGCATACCTCTTTGACCGCCAATACTAGTGACTTGCTGAATGAGACCACCACATGGCTTCTGTTTCCGCATAACTTCCATTGCCTTTTTGGTGACTGCAAGAAGGCCGAAGAAGTTGACCTCCATCTGAGTACGAGCCTGTTGCTCTTTAAGTTCTTCAAATACACCGGCGAGGCCATACCCAGCATTGTTGACAACTACATCGATGCGGCCGAATTTATCGGTTGCGAATTTGAAGGAATTCTCAATATCAGACTGGCTAGTTACATCAAGTTTGAGGGCCAGAAAGTTCTGTTGTTGTTAGAAGACTTGATGTCTCTGCTGAGGAAGAAAGTACCTTGTCATTTGTCCGTTCAAACTTTAGAGTTTCTGGCTTACGAGCAGTGGCAACTGCAACATCGCCTCTGCAGTGCGATCAGCTTGTATTCTGGACCATTGAAGAAGAACTTGTATCCTGGGCCATTGAAGAAGAAGAGTTTACCTGTCGAGAACCTCCTGAACAAGGTGATTTCCAAATCCGGTGGAAGTACCAGTGATGAAGAAGACTCTAGGCATGATGATTATAGGGTAAAACGTCGAGATCTTTGTGATGAGTGTATGGTATCTGACTTCAATAGCACTTAACGATGAATGTCATGGAAATATACTTAACAAATACTCATCAGGTATGCTAATATGCCATCAAGCCATTAGATATATACCGGTACATCCGCACTGGCTTCAAGGGGGCAAACTCTAACAAAAGCTTGAATGGGTTTCAATAACGTCATCATTCATTACCCAGATTTAATACCTTTCTAATTTTATATGCCCTCTAGGACAGACTTAGTTGCAAAGTGTATGTGTATGAACCATGCTTTATTCTATCACAATTATTTGTAATGGTAGAGAGGAGAGGTCCAAGAATTCGAAGTATGTGGGGGGTTATGGGGTTGTGTTTGAAAGCGGTGAATTGGAAGGCAGAATGCCGATTTCGGCTCGACGTCATACAGTATTAATACACAGATAGTGGAAAGTGGAAAGGAGATGTTGAGAGCGAGTAGTAATTGTTGTTGAACTCCTGAAATATCTATATCATCACGTCCTTAGTAGTTTTGATCTCCTCCGCTTGGTTGGCTCGTTTCCCTTTCATCTCTGTTCGTTCCATCCGTTCCATCTATCCCATGCTCAAAGCCCCTTTCTTTCCTATGCTCCAAGAAAATCTAATTCTCATCCTTTCCCTCATCCTTTCCCTCTCCCTCCCCTTCTCCCTCTCCCTTCCTACCCACCGCCCCCAAATTAACCACGTTCCTCAAATTCCCGAACGGCAAAACATCACTAATCCTCTTCGCACCACTCAACCACATAACCAACCTATCAACCCCGCACCCCCACCCCCCAGTCGGCGGCAACCCTACCTCCAACGCCTGAATATAACCCTCATCAACCATTGTCGTCGGGTTCTCCACATCCTTAAACCTCAACTGCTCTTCAAACTTGGCTCGCTGTTCAAATGGTGAGTTTTCCTCTTCGTACATATTTGCTATTTCTTGGTGCTGAATGAATAACTCCACGCGTGCCGAGACGATTTGCTGAGTGTGGGGATCGAGGAAGGATTTCGAGAGGGGCGCCATGCAGGAGGGGTGGTGCATGATGAATGTTGGGGCGAGACATTGAGGTTCGATGTAGATAGAAGCGAGTTTGTCTAGTAGACGGGGAAGTGTAGGGGTTTCGGGGACTTCTAGGCTATGTTTGGTGAAGAGTGAGAGGAGTTCTTCCCTAGCGTTATCCTTTTGGAGATTAGACAACTTTTCCCCAAGTGCGGCTTCGATTGCAGGGAGGAACTCGATTCTTTTAAAAGGCTTTTTGTATATACCTGGGTCGAAACGTGGAAGTCCTTCAAAAGGCATATATCTCACAGGTCGAGAATCATCACGTAAGTCATCGACGAGATGTACAAGACCCGAGATTAACTTCTCGGTCATGGAAATAAGATCCTCGAGGTCAGCATATGCTTTGTAAAATTCACAAGTTGTAAATTCTGGATTATGAATAGCGTCAAGGCCTTCATTTCGGAAAGCAGGGCCAATTTCGAAAACCCGATCAAGGCCACCGATGACCAATCGTTTCAACCATAATTCAGGAGCGATTCTGAGAGTTAACTCTTTTTCAGGGAACTCTGTTGCGTTTGTTTTGAATGGCTGGGCCATGGCACCCGAAGCCTTGTCGGCGAGGATTGGGGTTTGAAATTCAAGGAAATTATCTTTGACCAGGAAGTCACGAATATTTTGTGTGATTTTAGCACGAAGTCGTAAAGTAGCAGCGACATTTTGATTGACAAGAATGTCAAGATGTCGATTTCGAATACGAGTTGCTGGATCCGTCAATTTTTGGGGTACCGGCGTCAGACCTGGAGTCAATATCTGTGGTAATTTGATCAACTTGAGAGTAGCTGAACCATTGGCCTTAGTAATTGGGTAACCAGTTACAGCTATTGACATGTTAGATTCACCAATACATACACAAACGCACAAACATTCAGGATGTTCAGAATCTTCACTCACAAATGATATCTCCACGTTGAATAATTTTGCTTAAACGTTCGAATGGGATCGGTATTTGCACATTAACGTTTTGCATTTTGGAAATCAACCCAGATTCGGCTTCTAATTGAATTGAATAACCATCTTCTATCATATTCACAAAGACAAGCTTTGAGCCAGACTTTCGTACACTTTCAACTCTACCTATACAAACATCAACCTCTATTCATCCTCTGCCGAAGAAGATGCTTCTTACCGTGCAGCGTAAGAGTTTTTGCTACATTCATATCTCCACATGGCAATGCCGCACAAGACACAAGACAACTTTTCACCGAAACATTTTTATCAACCTCTTCAATTCTTGGGTAACGTAAGGCGCCAACATCCTGAAGTTTTTTTATCCTAACACCGGAGGAATCTTGACCTTTAACCCCTTCTTCCTTCAACTGCTTGGCTTTAGGGCCTGTAGAATCATGTACCTTCGATTTCTTGTCGCGTAGTAAACAGTAATGTGTAGAAAAAAGTCGTGCATATGCAGCTGGTTTTACTGGAAGAATATCATGATAAAGATAGGGTCTAAGAAATCGTAGACCGGTTAGAGAACTCATCTCATCCTATAATCTTCAACACAATCAATTAGCTTCAATTCAAAATCAAATCTTGTAAAATCAAATGAATATATAAATTTAGAGTTTTTTTTCAGACAACGGATCGATGTGAGATCACCCACTCTCCCGAAGAAGGGTGTCAGTCGCAACGGTTCTAATGTTATATGGAAATCATCATATAAACTCAAGGAGAAGATGCAGTAATGAAATAAGGAAGAAATAATATACATACCAATTAATTACTGCACTCTCCAAAATCAATTGTTGGTATGAGAGGAGAGTGTTATTGTTGACGAAAAATTGAGAATATAATTTGAGGCTCAGCTTTCGAGTTTTATTGACGAAAAATATTTATCCAGGAACAATGTTTTCCCGACGCTAGTGGAGCTTTCCATTCAAGATTCATCCAAACCTTGGAATCGAGAGTATCAAACAAAACGAAGCCCAAAGCCTTGATACCATATATCTCAGTTACGAATCACTCATTTGCCAACCTCACATCCAAAAAAAATAACCGCAATCATGTCAATGTTTGGAATGGGTCGTCCTCAGCCATCCTCGCAAGAGAAGATTGCTGCTGCTGAGCAAGAGATGGATCTTATTACTGATATGTTCAACAAGTATGTTTCCGCTTATATGCCTATCTTTCTATGATAGAGTATCTTCTTACCTCAGCATTGTTTGCTGATGCTAACCTAATTCTATAGACTTACTCAAGCCTGCATCAAAAAGTGTATCCCCAAGGAATACCGCGAGGGCGAACTCAACAAAGGCGAGGGTGTTTGCATCGATCGATGTGCAGCAAAATTCTTTGACGTACAGATGAAGATCTCGGAGTTGTTACAAGCAGAGGCAGCAGCTAAAGGAGCTGGTGGTGGAGGTGGATTTGGAGGTGGTGCCTTTGGAGCGTAAATTGGTTGACATCTGTGAAGGAAGGTTCAAGGGAAGTTGTATTATTGGCCCATTGGGTATACAAATTATTCAGAGATGACATGATGATAAAAAAGCACGGCACAAAGGAATCACCTGGAATACCTCGAGGATATGAAGAGCAGTTTTGGATGACGATAAACTCATTTCTGTTAATATTGTACATTAGAAGGTGGTGTAAGGACAACAGAAACGGCGTTCATGTCCACTGCACCTGAAAGCCCAAAACTCCAATCCACACTATCATGCTCAAATAATATAATTGCTTGATGGGTATTCCCAAAACGCCGGCTAAAAGAATTGCTTCAACTAGGCAATATCAAATCAAGGACTACTTGGTGCCACAATATTTGGACTAGTACCAATCCCCGTAATAGAGCGAACAATCCAATGAACCCAACTTTCCTTTCTAAAAATATCTTCCAATTCATCTGCTCGTGTCTCCAAGTCATCTACTTGTCTTTCGAATTGAGTCACACCATCCTCTACGTCCTGTACTTTCGATACAAGAGAATTAAGCTCGTACTCAAGTTTGGCTCCAAGGACATCAATATCCTTGAGAGTTTCTGTGACATGTGATCGTTCTTCGCCAAGAAAATCTGGTGTATTGTTCCTTAGTTCTTGATATTCCTCGCTTAGCTGCATATGTAGCTCTTGCAAACTTTCTTGGTCCAAAGCAGCTTGATCGTCCAAAGCGTTGATACCGTCAATCCTCCTTCGTACCCATGGGCACAAGTTTTTTTGAAGGTCCAATATCTTCTCGTAAATTCGTTTATAATCCTCGTGGAGTAATTTGTAATTTTGGAATGCAAGCCAGTTGTCTGATTCATCAAACTTGTCAATGATTCCAACTGGCTCCCAGGTTAAAACAGCGTCTTCGGCATCGCTGAAAGACACATGACGCTGCAGTTGATCCTCGTAGCGAGGCCTCCTCATGTGAGACGCATCGGAGATACTATGCCGACGATGAAGTATTGCCACAAAATTATGATTGTCACTACGTTCTGCCTCTAGAACTGGACCTTCAAGGTCACCCTCGTCACAAATGGAGCCTGAAATAGAAGGCTCCTTTGCCACAAGTTCACGACGAATCTCTTGCGCCTGTGCCTGCCATTGTTCTTCAGCTTCCGCGGCCTTCCTTTCCTCCAATTGTAAAGCGTTCGGAGTTGGAGTAGGATCCAACAAGCTCGTCTTTGAATGATCGGGAGGCGATTCACTATCGCTTTCATGCAGCCCAGCTTGCGCTAACCCGGTTGTAAAGTCTTTGGATTTTGGAAACCCATTTTCATAATCTCCTGGTTTGACTTTCCAACTAAATGCCTTGTTAACTGTCGGGCTGGATGGTGTACCCAGCCCATGGGGTGTTCCAGTCAGATGTCCCGGATTAAAGTAACCACCGTTCTCATCAATATCACGGGCTTCATCTTTCGAGTGTTTACCGCTGTGGCCACGTAGCCCAACGGCGTCCTTGATCCGCCCAAAGCCTTGCTTAGCTTCACTCATCTTCCCGGTAGCTTTTTTAAACACAGCTTTGTGAAGTTGCGTTTCTCGGTCATTTGAAGTTTCTAACATGCTCGTGGCCGATCCTGGCGGCTGAGCAGAGTATATGTCGTCGGAGACCTCTTTCTTGCGGCTATCTGCATCGTCCTCTCCCGGTATTGAATCAGCTCTGCTGTGAGACCACATGTACCCACCATGGTCATCCTTGGTGAAAGACATATGAGCTGCTGCGGATTCTGATTTGCCATGATCGTCGGCACCTGTCCGTCTAGATTTTCCATACCATAACCATTTCGATCTTGCTCCGTGTACCAGACTTATCAAGCGTTCTAGATCCCAGGTTTCTATATCGGCGATTCCAGATTTATCACGACCGACCATTCCCATGACCATTTCACCACTTTTCCCACTAACTTCTGCAAGGGTCGATTTGACCGCTTTGGGAACTGCCCAGCCATCACCTGCAGCACCTTTTGCAGTGGCTTGATGTAATCGCTGTAGAGTGCGCCTATCCAGCCTCCTAGTGCGCTCCATTTTCTGAGACTTTTGAAAATAAGCTATACCACGCTTGAGACTAACAACATCAAATGCGTCCTTGGCCACCGGGGCTCCATAGTAATTGAGTCGATTTCTAGCACCCATGAGCAAACCTAGAAGTGCTGCCACAGTGGTAGGACCAAGAATGCCATCGGATGGTTCGATATTATAGTATTCGGATCCAATCTCCGTCCACCAATCATTTATTGCTCTCTCCGTAACATCACAAAGACAACCATCCGCGTATTCCTGTTCTAACTTTCCGAATATCATTAAAGCCACCTGACAGAGCTTCACTAGCTCGATGACAGCACCATAGAGAGGGATTCGATCGCTCGTTCTATATAGTTGAAAGAATTTGGCCTGTGTTGCAGCCGCCGGGGCCTGGAGACTCATGCCGGATCTCCCAGAACATCCTAGCCTCTTCAGATTCTCGTTGACAATAAAATCCTCCCTATGTTTCCTTACATCTCCATTAGGTACAGGAATCACGTTTAAGCCGGATGGAAAGCTGCTCAGATTCGTAACCATCAATGTGCCCAATGGCGTGTCCTTGGGTCTGGCGTGATATTGGGAAATGGCGTTGAAGTACACTCGAAGCCTTGGATTCCATGTCTCCTTATCTGCAGGAATCCCCAGTACCCCTACTTGAATTTTATGTCTGTCGTCGCCCGTGTAAGTCGTAATAACAAAAGTAGGATGTACCCTTGAACATGCCCATTGCTCGACAAGATAAACTTCGTAACCTTTAAGTTCTCCGTGGCGTTCTATAACTCCGGTGGCATTATCCTCTTCTAGATATCTATTAGATCATACAAATTAGTGGCAAATCCTGAGTTGAAAGGAGAGGGTTTTCCGTGCCTGAAAGCAACTGGATCTGCAAATACATAAGGTTGTTTCGCATGTTCGGATTTGCCGCCATTTGGTGTACTTGTTGGGACATTGCCATTGCCATTGCCATTGCCATTGCCATTACCATTCGGTTTTGATTGATTAGTTGAACCACTTTTATAAGAATGAGAAGTCGTTCTCGAAAGGGTCAAAAGTTCCTCTCTATTCATATTTGGATCATATGCATGAGGAATAGAAAATCGAAAAGACATATTATTTCTTTTATGGTAACCGGGGGGTCTTGATGTGACGTCGATGATAAAGGGTGATAACCTTCATCGCATTTGTCTTGTCATGAGTTAATAATTTTTGAGTTGGAAAAGAATTAAGGAGAGTTGTTCAAACTATGTTTCAAATGACCAAGAAGAGATGATCTTTTGAATCAGCTTAGAACTTTAAGTATGTATTATTCAAAGGGTCGCGTTATTATTGCCCATAAGAGAGAGAGTAAAAGGCAAAGGAATCAAGGGATCAAGGGTCCTTAGCTTAGGGGTTTTTATCGTTTATAATTGGGTTGTTATCCCTGTAGCTACTACCTATGGTTTAAGAAAGACCCGCCAAAATCCCCATCAAAATCATCATATCATCATATCGTACAACAAATCAACTACCTACTCAACTACCTACTCAACTATTCGAGTACAATCGATAACACTTACGATTTTGATAAAGAGCTGACACTATCGAACCTTTACAAATATTTTGTTCGCACCATCATATACATACTCAGTACAAAACCGACATCAATCTCAATATTGATTCGACATCCATCCCATTCATTCATTCAGAAACTAGAGCGGGGTGAATAGCTATGGATGCGATTGTAAAAGAGATTGTGAATCTTCAAAGGGACTCCAATTTCGAACAAAGTATTGATGATGTGGATAAAATCATACAGCAACTTGAGAGAGCAAGAGAAGCTATTGTGACAGGTACATATATATCCTACAAACCCCC